>NW_026470893.1:0-12037 GCF_026875155.1 Cherax quadricarinatus | reverse complement strand
TTTCACAAACTGTGCGTGAGCTCTCCGACATTGGTAATGAACCTCTAATGTTGGCCGACAGGATGCTGATGGACTGCCCCCCTCATGATGTGTTCAGCTTGAGGTGGTGTGTGTGTAAGGCGGTGAAAGGTGCCTGCCTTTGAGAGAGGTAGGGCACCGAGGCGCTGCTGGGACGTAGGTCTGTGGTCTTGTATAGGTTCAGCATCACCTGCTGGGCTGAGATAGTAGTAGTTGAGGGGGTGACGTGGGGTTTTTTCGTTCAGAGATCCTGCTAGTTTTTTCCGAGAACAGGTCTCTAAACAGGTGGTCCTGTCTGTTAGGTTCCTTTTTCTTCGGGACACGGGTTTCCTCCTGATGTCCTTTCTTGTGGCAGTAATTTCACCTGGTATCTCGCAGGCAGTTGTTAGTGGTTGTCCCCCCGTGACAGCGAGAGCCTGCCTAGTGCCTGGGAGGTGTTGGAGGAAACTAGGTATGTACACCAACGCTGATGAATAACAAAAGTAGGAGGATGCAAAAAGAGTCAAAGGGCATCACCGAACATCATAGTTCTCACAGAAACCAAGCTCACAGGTATGATAACAGATGCCATTTTTCGAGTGGGATATCAGATCCTGAGGAAAAGGCAGGGGGACGAGGGGGTGGAGGAGTGGCATTGCTGGTAAAGAATGAGGGGATTTTGATGAGCTGGAGAGAAGGAACTGTGGAGAAGCAAGGGATAACATATAGGAATGCGTCAGTCTGGAGGTCCAAAGGTGGTAATTGCAGTGATGTATAACCCACCATAGAACAGCAGGAGGCCAAGGCAGAGTATGATGAAAAGTAATAGAGCGATGGTTGACATACTGGCTAAAGTGGCAAGAAGGGCTCATGTAACTTCAACCACAAGGAAATCGATTGGGAGAACTTGGACCCACATTGGGGCCAAGAAACGTGGGGAGCTAAAATGATGGAGATGGTACTGGAAAACTTCACTTACCAACACGTTAAGGGACACTACCAGAGAGAGAGGAGAGGATGAACCAGTGAGACTGCACCTAGTATTCACCTTGAGTAGTGCAGATATTGAGGACATCACATATGAAAGACCTCTTGAGGCCACAGATCATGTGATTTTAAAATTTGAATACACAGTAGAGCCAATCTGACCCAAAGGAGTTGTACAGCCACATCATAGGAAAAGAACAGTCAAGGAGCCAGGTAATCAGGCTAAGGAAGGAAGGAAGGAAGGAGGAGAGATCACAAGAAATGCCCAAGAAGTATGTGAGGAACTCAACATGAGATTCAACGAAGCGTTCACAGAGGAGACAGAAGGGACTCCAGAAAGACGGAGAGGTGGGGTACACCACCAAGTGTTGGACACAATACATAAACCGGGGAAAAGAAGTGAAGAGGCTGCTGAGCGAGCTAAACACCTCAAGGCGATGGGGCCAGATAACATCTCTCCATGGGTCCTGGGGGAGGGTTTGCAGAGGCACTGTGTGTACCCCTAACAACAATATTCAACACATCTATCGAAACAGAGAGATTACCTGAGGTATGGAAGACAGCAAGGGTAGTCCAGTTTTTAAAAAAATGAGACAGACAAGAAGCACTAAACTGTAGACCAGTGTCACTGACATGTATAGAATGCAAAGTCATGGAGAAGATTATCAGGAGAAGAGTGGTGGAACACCTAGAAAGAAATGAGCTTAGCAGCCAACACGGTTTCAGGGACGAGAAATCCAGTTTCACAAAACCTACTGTAAGACAAGAGAGAGAGGGGGTGGGTGGATTGCATTTTCTTGGACTGTAAGAAGGCGTTTGACACAGTTCCACACAAGAGATTAGTGCAAAAGCTGGAGGACCAGGCAAGAATAATGGGGAAGGCACTGCAATGGATCAGGGAATACTGTCAGGAAGACAGCAGCGAGTCATGGTACTAGGCGAGGTGTTAGAGTGGGCGCTTATGACGAGTGGGTTCCACAGGGGTCAGTCCTAGGACCGGTGCCGTTTTGGTATTTGTGAGCGACATGACGGAATAGACTCTGAAGTGTCCCTGTTTGCAGATGATGTGAAGTTGAGAAGAATTCAATCATTGGACGAGGACCAGGCAGAACTAGAAAGGGATCTGGACAGGCTGCAGGCATGGTCCAGCAATTGGGTCCTGGAGTTCAATCCCACCAAGTGCAAAGTCATGAAGATTGGGGAATGGCAAAGAAGACTGCAGATGGAGTACAATCTAGGGGGCCAGAGACTACAAACCTCACTCAAGGAAAAGATCTTGGGGTGAGTATAACACCAGGCACATCTCCTGAAGCGCACATCAACCAAATAACTGCTGCAGCATGTGGGCGCCTGGCAAACCTCAGAACAGCATTCCGACATCTTAATAAGGAGTCGTTCAGGACCCTGTACACCGTGTACGTTAGGCCCATATTGGAGTATGCGGCACCAGTTTGGAACCCACACCTAGCCAAGCATGTAAAGAAACTAGAAAAAGTGCAAAGGTTTGCCACAAGACTAGTCCCAGAGCTAAGAGGTATTGTCCTACGGGGAGAGGTTAAGAGAAATCAAACCTGACGACACTGGAGGACAGGAGAGATAGGGGGGACATGATAACGACTTACAAATACTGAGAGGAATTGACAAGTGGACAAAGACAGGATGTTCCAGGGACTGGACACAACAACAAGGGGACACAGTTGGAAGCTGAAGACACAGATGAATCAAAGGGATGTTAGGAAGTATTTCTTCAGCCACAGAGTAGTCAGGAAGTGGAATAGTTTGGGAAGCGATGTAGTGGAGTCAGGATCCATACATAGCTTTAAGCAGAGGTACGATAAAGCTCATGGTTCAGGGAGAGTGACCTAGTAGCGACCAGTGAAGAGGCGGGGCCAGGAGCTTGGGCTCGACCCCTGCAACCTCAACTAGGTGAGTACAACTAGGTGAGTACACAACACACACACACACACTCACAACACACACACTCACAACACACACTCACAACACAACACACACCACACACACACACACACACACACACACACACACACACACACACACACACACACACACTACACACACTACACACACTACACACACACACACTACACACACACACTACACACACACACTACACAACACACACTACACACACACACTACACACACACACTACACACACACACTACACACACACACACACACACTACACACACACACACCACTACACACACACACTACACACACACACTACAACACACACTACACACACACACTACACACACACACTACACACACACACTACACACACACATACACACACACACTACACACACACACTACACACACACATACACACACACACTAACACACACACACACACACACACAACACACACACAACACACACACAAACACACACACAACACACACACAAACACACACACAAACACACAACACACACACAACACATACACACACACACCACACCACACACACACACCACACACACACACCACACACACACACACACACACACACACACACACACAAGAACAAGACCAGAACGACAGCAGCTGAGGAAGAGGACACAGAAACGAAGGGGATAGGAAGAGAGACATGGGCAGAGTCAGCAGAGGACAAGCAAAGCAGGGCAGAGCAACAAAACGCAAGCTCACACAGAACCACCTTTAGAACCTCACAGCCAAACACGCTTCCCCTACACGAACCACAATCCAAACTTACAGCCCCACCCCACACTATGCTGTAGAATTCCACAGCACACTGCCGGGTCCAACTCCCCAGAAACTCCCCCCCCCCTACCCAGAACACAGTGTTGGAGAGGAAACTGAAGGTATGGTAAACCAACGCTGACGGAATAACGAATAAGTGGGAGGAGTGGCACAAAGAATCAAAAAGGCATAACCAGAAATCATAGTTCTCACAGAAACCAAGCTCACGGGAATGATAACAGATGCCATATCTCCAGCAGTATATCAGATCCTGAGGAAAGACAGAGGGGGTGGAGGAGTGTCACTGCTCATCAGAAAACCAATGGGATATTGGTGACTGGAGAGAAGAGACAGGAGAAGCAAGAGACTACATAATAGGAACACCTCAGTCTGGAGGTCCCAAGGTAGTAATTGCAGAAGGCCAATGCAAGAGTATAATGAGAGTAACAGTAGCACTGGCTACTGTTACTCTCACACTGGCTGAAGTGGCCAGAAGGGCTCATTCAAGCAGGGCAAAGCTGTTCATTGTGGGTGATGTCAATCACATGAAAATTGACTGGGGAGAACCTTTAGCCACATGGGAGCCCAGAAACATAAAAGGCAAAGATGATGGAAGTGGTACTGGAAAACCTCATTTACCAAACATGTAAGGGACACTACCAGAGAGAGAGGAGAGGATGAACCAGCAAGACTGGACCAAGTATTCACCTTGAGTAGTGCAGATATTGAGGACATCACATATGAAAGACCCCTCAGAGCCAGTGGACCATGTGGATCTGGGCTTCGAATACATAGTAGAGTTACCAGTTCAGAGGGAAGCAGGAAGGGCAGGACGAATGAAGCCAAACTACAAGAGAGGGGACTACACAGGCACAAAGAATTTCCTGCATGGGGTTCAGTGGGACAGAACTGGCAGGGAAGTCAGTAAATGAGATGATGGAATATGTGGACAACAATATGCAAGGAAGCTGAGAAGAGGTTTGTACCCAAGGGTAACAGGAATAATGAGAAAGCAAGGAGGAGCCCTTGGTTCACCCGAAGGTGTAGAGAGGCAAAAACCAAGTGTGCTAGAGAATGGAAGAAGTATAAAAGGCAAAGGACCCAGGAGAATAAGGAGAGCAGTCGTACAGCCAGAAATGAATACGCACAGGTAAGAAGGGAGGCCCAACAACAATATGAAAATGACATAAAGGCAAAAGCCAAATCTAATCCAAAGCTGTTGTACGGCCACATCAGGAGGAAAACAGCAGTCAAGGACCAGGTAATTAGGCTGATGAAGGAAGGAGGGGAGATCACAAGAAATGACAATGAAGTATGTGAGGAGTTCAACATGAGATTCAAAGAAGTGTTCACTGACGAGACAGAAGGGACTCCAGAAAGACAGAGAGTTGGGGTACACCATCAAGTGTTGGACACAATGCATACAACCGAGGAAGAAGTGTAGAGGCTGCTAAGCTCAAAGGCGATGAGGCCAGATATCGTCTCTCATGGGCCCTGAAAGAGGGAGCAGAGGCTTTGTGTACAACTAACAACAATATTCAACACATCTATCGAACCAAGGTGACTACTGAGGTATGGAAGACAGCAAATGTGGTCCCATATTTTAAAAAGGAGACAGACACAAAGCATTAAACTACAGACCAGTGTCACTGACATATATAGTATGCAGAGTCATGGAGAAGATTATCAGGAGAAGAGTGGTGGAGCACCTAGAAAGGAATGAGCTTGTCAGTGACAACCACATGGTTTCAGGGATGGGAAATCTTGTGCCACAACCTACTGGAGTTCTATGACAGGGTGACAGCAGTAAGCAGGAGAAAGAGAGGGGGGTGGGTAGATTGTGTTATCTTGGACTGTAAGAAGGCATTTGACACAGTTCCACACAATAGATTAGTTCAAAAGCTGGAGGACCAGGCAGGGATAACAGGGAAGGCACTGCAATGGATCAGGGAATACCTGTCAGGAAGACAACAATGGAGTCATGGTATATGACGAGGTGTCAGAGTGGGTACTGTGATGAGTGGGGTTCCACAGGGGTCAGTCCTAGGACTGGTGCTGTTTCTGATATATGTGAAGGACATAATGGAAGGAATAGACTCAGAAATGTCCGTGTTTCCAGATGATGTGAAGCTGACGAGAAGAATTCAATCAGACGAGGACCAGAAAAAAATGCAAAGGGATCTGGACAGGCTGCAGGCCTGGTCCAGAAACTGGCTTCTGGAGTTCAACCCCACCAGTGCAAAGTCATGAAGATTAGGGAAGGACAAAGAAGACTGCTGACGGAGTACAGTCTAGGGAGCCAGAGACTACAAACTTTACTTGAGGTAAAGGATCTTAGGGTGAGTATAACACCAGGCACATCTCCTGAGGGGCACATCAACCAAATAGCTGCTGCAGCATACGGACGCCTAGCAAGCCTAAGAATAGAATTCCGACATCTCGGTAAGGAATCATTCAGAACCCTGTACACCGTTTATGTCAGGCCCATATTGGAATATGCAGCATCAGTTTGGAACCCACACCTGGCCAAGCATCAGGAAATTAGAGAAAGTGTGAAGGTGTGTAACGAGATTAGTCCCAGAGCTAAGGGGCATGTCCTGTGAGGAGAAGTTAAGGGAAATCAACCTGACGACACTGAAGGACAGGAGAGACAGGGGTATATGACATTGACTTAAAATACTGAGAGGAATCAACACGGTGGACAGAGACAGGATGTTCCAGAGATGGGACACAGCAACAAGGGTAACAATTGGAAGTCAAAAACTCAGATGAGTCACAGGAATGTTAGGGAAGTTCTTCTTCAGTCATAGAATTGTCAGGAGTGGAATAGTCTGGAAGGTGGTGTAGTGGAGGCAGGATCCATACATAGTTTTAGAGGTGAGGTATGATAAAGCTCATGGAGCAGGGAGAGTGACCTAGTAGTGACCAGTGAAAAGGCAAGGCCAGGAGCTGTAAATTGGCCCCTGCAACCACAATTAGGTGAATTAGGTGAGTGCACACACACTGGAATAATCTGAAGAGTGAAGTAGCTGGGGCAAGATCCATACATAGCTTTAAGAAGAGATTATGATTTGGCTCTTGGTCTGGGGAGAGAGTGACCTTGTAGCAACTAGCAAAGAGGCGGGGCCAGTAGCTGTGAATTGACACCTGCAAACCCAAATAGGCAAATACTAATCTCAACATCATGGTTAAGTACTGCTTAGAGTGAACTTGGTCAGAAAAATTGATAAGACTTTATATATATTTTATACAAGAAGTTAAGAATTTATTTGAAATAACATTTGGGGAACCCACAGGGCACAGTATCTTAGGTGACTATTCACTTAACTTGTTTTTCATATGTTATACTGTGTACTATGCAGCTTTTTAATGCAGTGGCAGCACCAAAGGGAACTATAAAAACCCCATAATCTTCATCAGCTTATCCAAAATAATAATAAAGGAATAATGATAATTGTGATTTTAATAATGCAGCTTCAAAATAAGACCTCTAGCCCACCCTTCAACCAGATAATCATTGCTTAATTAAGCCCTCCTACATGGAAATTCTGGAGGTGCCCCTGTATGTCTGCTTCATCACTGCATGTCTTGGTAGTCAAGGTAGATGTTCATACTAAGTTGGATACAGTAAGTAACAATTTCCTTGTAAAAGTAACTCCAGCCAGGTTAGAAGGATACCTTGAAATCTGCCTTAGCTGTTGAACCTTGAGTGAAATGCTTGATATCTTTATTACTCTGCAGAAGTCTCTCAGTTCAGGCTGGCAGATTTTATTAATTTGGGAAATCATCCTGTTTGGTGGGGTATGATAGGTAAAATCATCCTGCATGATTGATGCATTAGGTAAACAGTTCTTTCTTTATTTTGTTTATTTTATTAACATGTTAGCTGTTTCCCACCCAGGTAGGGTGGCCTGAAAAAAGAAAAACTTTTCCCATCATTCACTCCATCACTGTCTTGCCAGAGGTGAGCTTACACTACAGTTATAAAACTTTAATATTAACACCCCTCTTCAGAGTGCAGGCACTGTACTTCCTATCTCCAGGACTCAAGTCCGGCTTGCCAGTTTCCTGACTCCCTTCATAAATGTTACCTTGCTCACACTCCAACAGCACATCAAGTCCTAAAAACCATTTGTCTCCATTCACTCCTATCTAACATGCTCATGCATACTTGCTGGAAGTCCAAGCCCCTCACACACAAAATCTCCCATTACCCTTCCCTCCAACCTTTCCAAGGCTGAACCCTACCCGCCTTCCCTCCACCACAGATTTATACACTCTCGAAGTCATTCTATTTCGTTCCATCTTCTCTACATGTTCGAAACACCTCAACAACCCCTCCTCAGCCCTCTAGGCAATAGTTTTGGTAATCCTGCACCACCTCCTGATTTCCAAATTACGAATTCTCTGCATTATATTCACACCACACTTTGCCCTCAGACATGACATCTCCACTGCCTCCAGCCTTCTCCTTGTTGTAACATTCACCACCCATGCTTCACAACCATAAAAAAGCGTTGGTATAACTATACTCCATGGACAAAGTTCTTCGTCTCTACAAACTCCTCAGTGCACCACTCACCTTTTTCCCCTTGTCAGTTCTGTGATTCACCTCATCTTTCATAGACCTGTCTGCTGATAGGTCCACTCCTAAATGTCTGAATACATTCACCTCCTCCTTACTCTCCCTCCAATCTGATATCCAGTCTTTTGTTCTTTCGTTATCCTTTTAAAATGTTATATAGATCAAGGTATCCACAGTGTGGTGTACATTTCCATTTCTGTTGATGATGATGATGATGATAATATTGAGAGAAGCTATGTAACTCCAAAAGTGTGTGGTGGCACACTTGCATGAAAATATCAGTATCAGGTGAGTATTTTAATATCTCACATGTTTGCATGCCTGCACATGCACACATTTAATAGGCATCTTCATTAACATACCACAAGGAAAGAGCAACCTCTAATATTACCTCAGCATCCTGATTTAGAATGGGTCTGCCTTCACTCACTGTTACGTAGTTATTTTATTAATGAAAGATAAATTGTAATTATATATTGTTGCATATTGTTCATATGTACATTACTGCCTTTTATTTCCCAGCTTTAAACATCTGTGTACAGTACCTCGTAAATGACAATTTGTATTTTACTTGGACAGTGCTATGCCCTTGGATGATCTTTGACCCTTTTTTTATTTGTATGTGTTGGGTTATTAAAGGGAAATTCTTTTGTAAAGTGGGAGACAGGTAAACAATCTTACAGCAGACTCCATACATGATAGCTTTGGGAGTCTTTAAATGGTGATGGGGAGTAATGCAAAAAATGGCTGCTCATAACATATGCTAGACTAAAAATTGGAATGTGCAGTGATGACGTGGTGTCGTCACCTAAAAAAAAATGTGTACGATTTAAGAAAAATCCAGAGGCTTGCTGCAAAATGGTTTCAGAACTGGAAAAAAAGGAGTAATGAAAAAAGGGTAAAAGCATCAGATTTGCCCTCATTGGCTGATAGGAGGAAAAGATATGATAGCTATATATAAGATTATGAAAGGATGCTGTACTTGACATGGTAAGACAACAAGACAGTACAGCCAAGACCTGAAAGTTCAGATAGATCAAAGTATGAAAATGTTCTCAACCCTTTAAAGCCAATATATTTATTGGCCTACCCAAGGAGACCAATAAATAAAGTGCTTGCCCAGTGTAGGGTAACCCAATACCTGTGTCTGAAGCACAGGGCCACCACAGTATACATCGTTGATATGTATAAGTTATTTATCACCATAGGAGTTGCAGAAAAATTACAAATGTGACTAATTTAGTTGCTTCCTGCATTTCAGTCTGTACCTGCAGTGTTTTCATATCCTCGCATCATCAGGACTAAAATGTGAGGATACTGGAGAAAACGTTCATGTACAATTGAGAGGGACTCCAAGCTTCATATTTCCTTTGCCTCCTCCCATTTGCACACTCAGGGCTATGAGAGGAAAACTAAATATAATATGTACAGTACCTTGTGGATATTGTACAGCTCTCCTCACTTAACAATGGAGTTCTGTTCCTAATACCGCTTTGATAAACGAATTCTTCATTAAACAAGGAGCATACTATAATGGTAGTGGGTTTATGTCGACCATCTTTGATATTGCTTTTAATGTCACCCTTACACCATTTATAACATTTTTAATATATTCTTAAATGTTTATATAGAGTGTACTGTATATTGTAATAAACAGAATAGAGGAAATGAGCTCTAATGTATGTTACAGTAGTTAGGTATTCATACTGGTCAGAGAGCCGTCATAAGTCTGAGTTGTCGGTAAATGATTATGTCGGTAAGTGAGGAGAGTCTGTATATACCATCCATTAGATAGTTGTTAAATTTTATTTTGTGATAAATAAATGACTTGCATTTTTTGAGTTGACAGGTTCTGTACTTGTCTGAAAGATACCACGACCACTATTTACATACCCTCTGGTTCTCTTATTATACATGATCAAGGCTAAAGAAATTAAAGGAACCTGGGTATAATGTGTATATAGTACTTACTTCATTTACCCATACTGAGTATCTGTGGTTCGATCCCTGGCAAGGGTGAAAACATTGGGCATGTTTCCTTACACTTGCTGCCCCTGTTCATCTAGCAGTAGGTAGGTATATAGGTTTTAGTCGACTGTTGTGGGTCACATCCTAGGGTGGTAGTAGTATATCTTAGATAGGGCTGGGTTTTGAAATGAGCTAAGGTAGGAAAACAGTTCTTTGCTTGTAAAATTGATTTGTGTAAAAACAAGAAAGAAGAAAAAATGACATGTGAAGAGTTGTTGATGTTAGTGGCAATGTTTAGGACCACAACAGTGTGAACCTTGCACCACCCTCTGTTTCTTACTATTATTTTTATTATTGAAAATGTAAGAGAAATTATATTTTATTTTTTATTTAAATAAATTTATTAATTTATATTAAATAATTTATATTTACTGGCAATACAAATCCTACCTTACCTCTCAGAGGTAAGGTAGTACAGTGGACCCCCGGCTTACGATCAGCTCCCAACTCGAACAATTATGTAAGTGTATTTTTTTAAGTGCTTTTGTAAGTGTATTTTTGGGGGTCTGAAACAGACTAATCTAATTTACAATATTCCTTATGGGAGCAAATTCGTTCGGTAACGGCACCTGAACAGACTTCTGGAATGAATTAATATCATAAGTCAGGGGTCCACTGTATTTGTATTGACACACCTCATTTAAAATGTTTATCATATTTACTTTGTTAGGCCCACTAAATATGGGTTTTTCTCATTTGTTTTTATAGATTATCCCCTCTATACATGTATATAAAATACATACTTATAATTTGCATCGCCTGTTTGGTTTCCTGACAAGGAGTTGGATGAGTCAGTTTGGTTCTGTTGTGCTGTAAAAAATTTTCTGTTCTTTTGTCTTATCATTTATGTACTTTTTTAGGTCAATGAATCGAGTATTCCACATTGATTGCATTAGTGAGTTTCATAATAAAAACAGGGATCCAATTTATTTTTTAATGATAATGAAGACAGGCATCTATATTATGCACAGTACTATATTTCCAGCTATGATGACATCACTTGCCATTGGGTCGACATTCCTGTTATCAGTATTGGCAGGTGTGCTGACAGACAACTTGGGTATCCGTCTCACTACTTTCATTGGTGGAGCCATAGCTACTGCTGGCATGTTCATCTCTTCCTTCTTTTCTGATAAAGTACGTGGCTTCTTGTGCTGGGTAGTTGTTTAGTACATTTTTCAGCATGCATAACTTTTTATAACTTGCAGAGTTGTTGTTAATGTTTAGTAAAATTTCATCTCTCTGTTTATGTAGAGGTGCTGTATATCTACAAGTATATATGTGTCTCGTTCCATGTACAGTATTTATTGATTACAATATGTATCTTTGTGGCCCAATGCTTGCTGCAGTATACAGTAGGGCCCTGCTTTACAGCATTTCGCTTTACAACATTCTGCTAATACGGACATTTCAAATTATGACCAAAACTTGCTATACAGCTCCCCCCACTTGAGTTTTTAATATGGTCACCGCGCCCCACCCGGTTTGTATACATTATCCATGAGCTCCGTAAGCACCGTGTCTCTCCATTATGTTTGGAAACTACAAAATTTCAAGTTCATATTTTATATTTTTTTTATTATTTTATTATCACACTGGCGGATCCAACCAAGGCAGGGTGGCCCGAAAAAGAAAAACTTTCACCATCATTCACTCCATCACTGTCTTGCCCGAAGGGTGCTTTTCACTACAGTTTTTAAAAATGCAACATTA
>NW_026470892.1:0-11894 GCF_026875155.1 Cherax quadricarinatus | reverse complement strand
AAATTTAATTTTTGGGTTTGTGATAAAACCGCCCCCCAAAATTTTAGATAGGGACCGGGGAAGACAAATATGGGAGGAAATTTTTTAGGGCCACAAGGCACGATAATGTATTAATTCAAACATAAAACATAAAAAAATGTGGGGAAAAATGCAGAAGGCCTACGGGCCCATACGAGGCGGGCCCCCTTATAAAAAAACGACATCTACCCAAAAGCTACTCAAGAAAAACCCCCGGGAAACCCCTTGAAAACCAAATTTAAAACCCCACCCCTCCCACTCATATATTTGCCCCAGTCTCTTCTTAAAGCTACCCAAGGTCCAAACCCTCTATCACCCCACGGGAAAGACTGTTCCAACCATCTACAACTCTGTTAAAAAAACCAATACTTACCTTTATTTTCTCAAATTTGTTTCCTATTCCATCCTGAAAATTAAGGGGCCCAAAACTGAGCAGCATAATCTAAATAAAACTTTAAAAATGGTATAAAATTACCGACAGATTGTTAGGTAAAACACATATGCAACAGTTGGGTACTTTATTTCGAAACTTTTTCCCCAAAACACAGTAGGCTTTTTTCACGGAAACAGAAAGGTTGATAGAAGCGGAAGTATTTGAAGAGGGATGTAATCACCCCATAAACCCTTTAAAGGTAAAGGACTGTTACATCTTTCAAATTCTTCGGGCTTCTATAAACCCCTTTTCTGTACTCGACTGAAGAAGCCTACTGTGTAAGCGAAACTTTCGAAATAAAGATACCTAAAGGGTTGCATATGTGTCTTACCTAACATAACTAAATGGGGCCCTCCCTAGTGTTTGTATAAGCTGAAAAAATAATTTTTGGGATTTTCTGTTATTTATACTTCTTAGATAAACCCCCAAGTAATTTTTGGCCTTGTTCCCAAACACTGAGGCCAAATGCTGTCTTGGCTTTTGATTTCTGCTTACCATGACTCCCAATCCCCTTTTTTACATTCTGTAAGACCAAGCTCAAATTTTACCTAATTAAGCTTCGAGGGGGGTTTTTTCATTAAACCCAAGGGGAAGTACCCCTTTCCTTATCCACATTAAACTTTATCTGGCCCTTTCCAGAAACCCAAAACTTTTTTAATTTTGGGTTTAAACGTCCTGGGGTTCATTGATATCCCCCCCAAAAGTGAATTAAACGGCCTATCTTTGTATCATCAGCAAACTTACTCAGGGCACAGTAATCCCTTCACAAGGCAATTTAAAGTAAAATTTTGAACAAGAGAGGGGCCCAAAACGAACCTTTTGGAACCCACTAGTGACTTTAAACCCCATTTTAGATTTCACCCCCATTAATGGTAACTCTCTGCCCTTTTTAGAACTTTACCCCCCTATAACCATGAGCTGCCACTTTTCTTAAGTCTCTTGTGTGGAAACTCTGTCGAAGGCTTTACTAAAATCCAAATAAAAAATATCATATTCCTTATCACTGTCAACTGCCTAAAATTTGTTCTATTGAAGAATGTCAGTAAGTTTGTCAGGCAGGAACGACCTCTCGTGAATCCATGCTGAGATTCATTTATCAAGTTATGCTCTTCAAGGTGACTTCTGATAATGTCAGCTATAATTGATTCAAATTTAACTTGCCCACTATAGATGTCAGGCTTATTGGACGGTAATTTGAAGGAGTGGACTTATCCCCTGATTTGAATATAGGAACCACATTAGCCATCTTCCACATCTCTGGCACAACACTGGTAAGGATGGACGCATTGATTACACTCGTTAATGGCTGATAAGCTCCATCTTGCATTCCTTAAGTACCCTTGAAAACAACTCATCGGTCCAGGGGACTTATTTTGTTTCAGTTTGTCTATCTGTTTAATAACCATGCCCCTCGTGACAGTAATTTTAGTTAACTTAAATTCATCAAGAACTAAATAATTTTTTAATTACTGGAATCTCATTTACATCTTCCTGTGTAAAAACTGACAAAAAATAGTCATTAAATAAGGAAACACATTTCCAGTTCATTATCTGTCAGCTGTCCATTCCCAGATTTCAGAGGTCCTATTTTTTCCTTTCACCTTCGTCCTAACACTTGAAAGAACCCCTTTTGGATTAGTCTTTGATTCATTAGCAACTCTAATTTCATAGTCACGTTTAGCCTTTTAATCGCCTTTTTTACTTCTCTTTTAAGCTGAACATATTGGTCAGTAAGGTTAACCTCTCCTCTTCTGATGCGCCTATAAATTCCCCTTTTCTCCCCTAATAGATGCTTTAGCCTCCTGTTAACCCATTTGGGATCGTTATTATTAGACCTAATTTCTCTCTGTTAAATGTATATACTCTGGGCACTGTGTACATTATTAAGAAAACAATCATAAAAGCAGATCCCTTCATATTCATAAGTATGATTATCGTCAATAAAATCATTAGCTGGATGGAAATAAATGGTATAAAATACCGACACAATGGCAATATAAACACAAATGCAGTATAATGTGATCCTTTATTGACTACGTTTCGCCCACACAGTGGGCTTTTTCAAGTCACAAACAGAACTACCTGGGGTGGAAGGAACGTGAGTATTTATAGTCCGGCTGAGGTCAGGTGAAGAATGCTGCATCTGATGATGTACCGAGTTGGGTTGTAGAGTCTAAAAACTTGGGTAGCTTGGAAAGGAGACTGGACAAGTTTGTGAGCAGACCTTCTACAGTGTTCTTATGTGGGATAGCGATGAAGAAGTTTCTTGGCAAGTGGTTCAGCTATGTTATAGAAGCCACTATTCTGGTTGAAGTTGTCGGATATAGAAATAAGTGATGATTCCAGGATTCTTCGGTATTGAGTGTTGTCTTCTGTGGCGATAAGTCTTGAGTTTCTTGTCCTGTCTCCTTTCCAAGCTACCCAAGTTTTTAGACTCTACAACCCAACTCGGTACATCATCAGATGCAGCATTCTTCACCTGACCTCAGCCGGACTATAAATACTCGCGTTCCTTCCACCCCAGGTAGTTCTGTTTGTGACTTGAAAAAGCCCACTGTGTGGGCGAAACGTAGTCAATAAAGGATCACATTATACTGCATTTGTGTTTATATTGCCATTGTGTCGGTATTTTATACCATTTATTTCCATTTATTTCCATCGACAGTGAGAAGCGATCAAGCGACTTAGCTCGAGTGGTGACGTGTGCTTACCTAACACATCGACGATCTCGCCTCTCGAAATTACCCCGTGTTGAGTAGTGCTTTGAGTAGTGCTTGCTGGACCTTCGTCTTCCTCTCCACCATCAGGATTGGTGCGTCGGTGGTTGCCGACCGAAGGGCAGGAAGCCTCTTGCTGCCTGAATTCTCTTCGCCTGTTTACTGCACGCCATACAGCCAGTCTTGCCACCACTCAGGATATACAGTGCTCCATCAAGCTACAGTTCACCTCCTCAGTGTCCTGCGCCAGGCAAGTACGTGTGTCTACTTACACGTACTTGCCTAGCTGAGCACTCTCACTGTTTGGCCGATTGTCACCTCCAATTACATCTTTTCGTAATTAGACGATGCCTTCGTTGCCTTCCACCTCCCCCCCCCCTTCCTCTCTCCCCCAACCTCCCACACCTGCCTCTGCTACTAAATCCAATTCCTTCTCGCTAAACCTCAAATTTTCTAATCCTGATGCCACTATCTGTCCGGAAAATTTATAATATCAGATCACTGGTGACCTCAACTTAAAGTCTTCAAAACCAACTCAGGCTTCAAACTCCTTCTTGACAAACATTCCTACGAAGCGTACACCTCAAGCGATACCAGACAAAAACTTCTCAACGCAGGCTTCACCATTATTTGGACTCCTGAGCACCGTGCCAAAAGCACAGTCATTGCTAAACACGTAGACTACTCTCTCCTGACAGCCTATGACACAGACAAAGAAGACTTAATAAAAGATATCAGTACTAAGAACAAAGTCTCTGTTGACGATATTTACAGACAGAAAACTCTACCATTCTCAAAAATACGCTGTTCTACTCCTGCTGACGCCTCTACACTCTTCAGTCAAGGAATCTTTGCCAAGACCATCCGCATTCCTCCAAACGCTCTCTTCACTCCGAACTTCCACCCAATCACACAATGTCTTAAATGCTACAAATTCGGCCACGACAAAAACACATGCACATCTACACAAGTCTGCTCCAGATGTTCAGCAACTGGCCACTTCTGGAATACTTGCAACCTCCCCCTTAAATGTTCTAACTGCGGCGGGTCACACACTGCAGTTGCAAATTCCTGCCCTTCTAGAAAGCACATTCTCTCCTCCTCAGAGCAAACCAACCTCCCTCCCTACCCAACCCCTTCCTGCTCCTCCCTCCCCTTCCTTACCTCCCTCCCCTTCCACACCTCCCTCCCCTACCCCCAATGCCTGGGCCTCCCCACGCACTTGGTCTACCTCTTCTACTCTACACACACTCAAACACCAACACACAGACTACAAGCACTTCTCCTTCTACACCCACACTAGGACTACAAAACTAACTGTATCAACTTGCCACTGCTGCCCACTCTGCGATGGTAATCTCACAAGCTTACCAATCAGACTACTCACATGTCCTTAACCTAATCTTGTCTGCTAACAATCTTCCCTCTTTAATTATCCCTCCTTCCTGCTTCTCTTCCAAGCCTCCTACAACCTCTCCCTCCTTCCTCTCTCCCACCCCCCCACTTCCTACTCCCACCAGCTCTCCTCCTCCACTACCTCTCTTCACTACTTCTACACCTCCCACCAACACCCCTACTGCTACGACCACCCCTCCCCCCACTTCCTTACCCACTTCATCCCCTTCCAAAGCTTCCACTTCCTCACAGCTTACCAAAACTTCCACTTCCTCTGCATCCACCTTCGCCCACTCCACCACAACCAAAACCTCATCCAGGTCCAACTCCACCTCCTCCAGACAAAATCCACTCAAACCTAAACCTACCCCAACTTCTAACGGACAGACCAAAGAACATAAAAACAGATCCATCTCTTCCTCCCCTCCGGGAAACAGGGTCCGTAGCACCTACAAACACACATCCACTGATGGCACCACTATCACGGGCTTTAATCCAAAACTCCTCCCCCGACATTAACTTTGCTAAGACGAACCATTAAATCACGTTTAAGGGCGATTCAGTTCAACGTACGTTCTTACTTTTACAATTAGACACCTACTGGCCGAGCTCCTTGAAGCAGAGAGGCCAGATATTGTTTTGCTAAACAGTACCTGCCTCAAAGCCCCTCAATGTATCCGCCATTATGGTTATACTGCACTACAGTCCCCCTATGATCCCCACGATGGGGTTGCCATCCTTGTCAATTCCAACATAAAACATGAATTTCTCCCAATCCCTTTTATTCACCAACACTGTCTTGCGGTCAGAATACACACCCACCTTGGCCCCTTTATCTTTTTCACCACCTATGCTCGCCCAAACACTACTCTCAACATACACGACCTCTCCTTAGTCTTCAACTACACCAACACACCAACTTACCTACTAGCTGACATGAATGCCAAACACACTGCCTTTCATCACACCAGTAACAACCAACTTGGTCACCAATTACTCAACTTCACAAACCATAAACACCTAATTCATCTTGGCCCAGACTTCAATACCTTCTTCAACCACACGGGCCAAGGCAATCCAGACATCATTCTGGCAAACCGAGCCAGTTCTCTATTTCAACACTACATCTCACCTGGCCCTATTACAGGCTCTGATCACATCCCAGTCATCTTACACATCTCCTCCAACCCTATCCTCATTCCAACCACACCTTCATTCTCCTACAAGAACGCTGACTGGGATACTTTCAAACAACACATAGACAATATTAACCTCACCTATGACTACAACAACAAACCTATCTCTGACATCGATACTCAACTTGATCTCATCCAGGACACCATTACACAAGCAGCCAACATCGCAATACCAAAGAAAACTCACACCACTCGTTATTCCTTCAAACCGTCACTCAGAACAAGAAGACTAATTATCTGCTACCACAACCGCTTCCTCTACAACACACATAGATTTAATCAAGTCCGATTAGATCTCACTTACCTTGAAACAACATTTTACACAGCCTAGACCAAGACCACAACAATCACTGGTCACGACTAATACAACAAGCGGACAGGCAGCGTGTTAAAAACACTAAAGCCTTCTGGAACTTTATCAAAAAAATCAGAGGCACTACTCCCACCAACAAATTCAAAACACATACACCCACAACAACACACACATCTCAGACCCACAGGCTGCTACCAACATCTTCAAACACATCTGGGAGAACATCTTCCACGCTCACCCACCCCCACCCTAACGTTATTCAACACATCCAGAACATAGAAACACTGGAACACTGCACCCACACAAGAAACAACACCAGACAGCCACATACATCTAGACACTCTTACCTCCTCCCAAGACTCGACACTCCTTTCACCAACACAGACATTAAAACTCTCCTCAGACACCTTCCTCCAAAGGCTCCTGGTGCCTCTGGCCTAAAAACCCTATTATCCTGAAACACCTTCCTGACTCTATCATTACTGCCTACACAAACCTCCTCAATGCCTCCCTTGCCTCTGGATACTTCCCTTCCCTCTTCAAAGCTGCTACTGCTATCCTCCTTCCTAAACCCAATAAAGACCACTCTGACCCTAGAAACTATCGCCCTATCAGCCTCCTCGAAACTTTAGGAAAACTCTTTGAAAAACTCATTAATCAATCGCCTTCGCAGATACCTGGAACATAATTCTCTACTTTCAGATGGCCAGTTTGGCTTCAGAACACACAGATCCACACAGGATGCCATTAACATCATTCTCAACTACATCCACATAAACACAAAACAAAGAAACAGGACAGCCCTGGTTGCAAAAGACGTTGAAAAAAAGCTTTTGACACTGTGTGGCACGAGGGGCTCAAATACAAAACTCTGCACTAACTTCAACCTGCCTCTCAATACTCGTAAACTCCTCTGCAACTTCCTAGACGGCCGTACCATGAGAATCAAATTCCAAGGCTGTTACTCTGACTACTTCACACTAAATGCTGGAGTACCCCAGGGATCTGTCCTTTCCCCTACCCTCTACATTTTATACACTAACGACATTCCAACACCTATATACCACAACTCCATCACACTAGCCTATGCAGACGACATTACACAACTTATCACTCATGCCAATATAGATACACTCACCACAAAAACACAAAATGAGGTTGACAGGATAGCCATCTGGGAACAAAAATGGAGGATCAAAACCAATGCAGCAAAATCCAGCATTACGTATTTTAACTACAGGAAACGTGATCCTCCATTACCTGTCGAACTCAGAACAGCTGACACCCGCACTTACTTCCCTATCACACAATCTGTCACTGTCCTTGGCGTTAATCTTGACTACCTTCTTCGTTTACACGGACACATTCACTCAGGCATGCAATAGCTAGTAAGGCCCTTGCGGGCCTCTACAAGCTGAAACATGCCTCTCAAACGCACCAAACTACACCTCTACAAATCCCTAATACGTCCTCTGATAACTTACTCTCCTCTAGCCCTCTCTCTTGCAGCAAAAACAAACTTACTTAAACTGCAGCGTGTCCAGAACAAGGCGCTGCGCTGGGTGCTTGATGTCAGATGGGAGGACTTCGCCACAAGCGAGTCTCTCCATGCCAGTTAGACGTCCCTGCGCTGAATCTGTACTGGAAGAGGCTCAGTGACAGACAGATAGACAAACTTGAGACACGACATGACTACTGGACCTCTCTCCTGACGAAGACATTCGCAGACCCACAAACCAACACAACCTTTTCTACTCCTTGCATGATCCTGCTCCTAACCCTACTTACAAATAACCTTGGATCCGCTGACAGGTACCTTCTAAGACAGGTACCATTCTCTGACCCACGTTCGCCTTAGCTTTTTTGGGTTAAGACATGACTCAGTTCTGCACTCCTCTCTAGCTCTAAAGGTCGCAAGTCCCTTACTCCCAGCTCACCCCACCGGAGTCCCAACAGAAGAACCGGAATTTCTCTTTTCAATATCTGTCCCACGATCGCCTTTGCTGCTGGGTTAAGCCCTGGCTCTATTTCTACGACTAAGAACACTCCTCTCCAGCACTATTCTTCGTCTGTCCCGTCTTCCCCGCTCATCCCATTGGGGATCTTACCTGAACTTTCGTTCGTTCGTTCACCCCAGGTAGTTCTGTTTGTGACTTGAAAAAGCCCACTGTGTGGGCGAAACGTAGTCAATAAAGGACCACATTATACTGCATTTGTGTTTATATTGCCAAAATCATTAGCTAGATTTAACTTTAGTCATATTGATTGGAATTTCTTGACTGGGAATTTAGAATCATACGACTTCTTAGAAGTAGTTCAGGATTGTTTTCTGAAGCAGTTTGTGACAGAACCAACAAGGGGTAATAACCTGTTTGACTTAGTTCTGGCAAACAATAATCCCTTTTTGTAGTGAATGGTTCGGGAAAACCCAAAATGTTGAAAATTAGACACTTGCAACTTTTGGGGTATTTTTATTGAGGAAAACGTTTCGTTCAATGTGGAAGTAGGTTGTGCTAAAAATTTAGGCAAGCGAAAGAATTCCTAAGTTTTAAGATCCCAAGAAGTTGCAGTGTCTGCGGTTTGTAGATAAAAGGGGTTCAGAAAACCCGACATGTTGAAAAAATAACACATGTGCAACTTTGGGTATCTTTTTTCCTCAATAAAGATACCCAAGGTTGCACTGTTCTAATTTATAAAATTTCGGTTCTCTAAACTTCATCTACAAACCTGTGAACTGCAACTTCTTGGGATCTTAATACTTGGAATTCTTCGCTTGCCTAATTCTGGGCACAACCTACTTCCCATTGAACAAATGTCATACCTATGACTGTACCCCTCTCCTGCCATACGGTTTAAAGCTTGCAAGAAAGGTTAAAATACCGAAATATGAAAGTTAAGACACATGGCAACATCAGATTTGCACATGTGTCTAGGTTTATAAGCGCTTCTCCCGCTCATCAGCGTAGGATGACTAAATTAATAATAGATTAGAAATTTTCCCTTTGAAAAAAAATTGAAGACTTTTAAAATTCATTCATTGTTAGACAAAGAAGGGGGGAGACCTGATCGAAGTGTAAAGGGGAAAGATAGGTTTTAATAAAGGGGATTTAAAACAAGGTTTTTGAGAATTCTCCCCAAGAGAGAACCGCAGAAATGGATTTAAATTAGAAATTTTTTAGATTTAAAAAGGACATAGGAAAGTTTGGTTTGGAAAAATGGGGTAGTAATGAGTGGAACAGTCTCCCTAGTTGGGTTATTGAGGTGGGGACTTTGGGTATTTTTTCAAATTTGGGTTTGGAAAAATCATGAGGGGGATGGGTTGGATTGAGGGGGGATTTCACATCGAGCTTATTTCTTGGGTGCATTAAAATTGGGTAGGTCAAATGTTTGTTAGTGGGATGAATTGAAAAGGACCTCCCAGTAGGGAAAAAGGCCTGCTGCAGTGTTCCTCCTTTCTTATGTTCTTATGTTTTTATGTTTTATCAAGTTGATGGACTAAACCATGACTCAAGGTTGAGGGATTTCCCTCATTCTCCTCCTGTTTTCAATTTTTCTCCTATGTATGGACTGATGAAGCCACTGTGGGCAAAACGTTTCTCATAAAGATACCCAAGAGTTGGTTTAGAAAGACACGAAAGCAAACATTTAAAACATATTTATCAAAAAACGTTTCGGTCCTGGGACCTTGACATTTAAAAATAAGAGGTGAAAAATTTAAAAAAGGCGGGAGTGAGGTGACGCACGTGCCCCTAGGAATGTCATAAGAACAAAAGAATGGGGGAACACTGTAAAAGGGCCTCGGGCCATGCGAGGGGTCCTTATCAAAAAAACCTTGCCTTGATGGCCCATAGACGATGAAATCATGTGACCCCGTTTTGTTGGGTTGGTGCTGCTTAAGTATCAGTATGCCAATGTTTTTAAAATTTTTTGTAGTTTCCAGTGTTGCGTTCATAGTGTCGGTGCGGGATTAGTGAGGTTCTAGGCACCGTCGGGTTGAGGTCTGGTTGGGTGAGAACGAGTTGTGCCTCGTTCCGTTCATCAAAAGCCCCCTGGGGTCTCTGTGGGGCACAGGCGTACCTTTTCATCGTCTCTGTTAGAGGGATTTTGATGTCATTTTGGCGGATGCAAGCTCTCTGCCCGTCTCGCCCACTATTTCTTGGGGCAGAACCCCCAGGGGATAGTGTAGACGCCCCGCTGAGAATTAAGGTGTGGGCGCGTTTTGTGTGAGGTCTTTGATAGAGGATGTTTTATGGTGGAAACGTTATGTTATCAAAAAAGTGCCCGGCGATTTCGTGGCAACATCGCCCATGGGAGTACTATGAACTGTTTAGGGGGCTGTTCCATGGGCGGTTTTTTGGGATACTTGGCCTTGGTCTGCAAACTCGGATGAAAAAAGATGGGAATGAAGAGTGTAAAGGCTTGTGTTATGTAAGTGCATTTTCTTTAGAAAACAAGGGTGGAGATGGAAGAGCTCTCAAAAGAAGCCAATGGGACCCTTCTTAGGGGGGGTATCTTGGGGGAAAAAAAGGTTAAGATCGTCCTTGTTGGGGTTTTCTTACACTTTGAAGGAAGTTTTTCACTGTCGGGAGATTGCCAAGTAAACTCAGGAAGGAGTTTGCCATCATTTTCGAGTTCAAGTGTAAAATTTATTGGGTTCATGCATTGATCTTTTTGAGAAGGGCCTGGATTTGAGACTCTTGGATAGAAAAACCCAAAATTTCTCAAGTATTTGCAGGTAACGTGTTGGGAATGAGGGGGCTGAATTTCTCTGTCTCCAAGTTTTCCATGAAGGGTTTGGGAAGACAGCATGACGGGGCCCCCATTGCCCCCAAACATTGTTTGAACAGTTGTCCTGAACTTGAAGAAGTTGAAATTAACACACAGTTCCCTAGATCGATGAAATTAGAAAGGTAAAGGGAGGTCGGGTTTTTTTAGGGCCTCTGTCTAAATGTTGATTGCAGCGTCAGTAGGAACTGGTAAAGGGGCTGTGACATCGAAGGAAGCCATGCTTTGTTTTTGACATTCAGGTTGGAAAAATTTGGGAGAGAAGGTCACCGAAAAATTTTAGGTGGGCTTGACTGATGTGCCCGAAAGGGTGAAAGGGATTTGGCAAGGTGGCCCGGTAGTCTGTGTGGTGCACTCCTTGCCCGAAAGGTAGGCCCTAGTGGGATCCAGGTTTGTGTGTCTTTGGAAGGCCATACAGTTCCATCTTTCTTTATCCAGATTGCAGACTCAAGGCCAAGCTATCCTCAACAAACCGCCCATGGAACGCCCCCCCAAACAGTTCTAGTACTCCCATGTGGGGATGTTTCCACGAATACTCGCCGGGCACTTGCTATGAGTAACATCAACGTTTCCACCATAAACACATCCTTATCAAAGACCTCCATAAACGCAGGCCCCACACCTCTAACTTCTACAGCAGGCCTACACTTCCCCTGTGGGTTCTGTCCAAGAAAAAATGTAAACGAGGAAGGCAGAGAGCTTGCAGTCCGCCCGAATGAGCCGAAATCCTCAACAGAGACGAGAAGGTACGCCCCGTGCCCCCCACAGGACTCCGGGGGTTTGATGAACGGAACGAGGCACAACCGTTCTACCCAACCAGACCTCAGACGCCCACGGTGCCGAAGCCTCACTAATCACCCCACCGACACTATGAACGCAAAAACTGGAAACTACAAAATTTTAAAAACATTGGCATACATGATATTAAGCAGCACCAACCCAACAACACAGGAGTCAATGTTTAAAACCTACTGGGCTCATCAAGGCAGAGGGGTTTTTTTGTAAGGACCCCTCGCATGGGCCAGTAGGCCCCTTTT
>NW_026470891.1:0-12114 GCF_026875155.1 Cherax quadricarinatus | reverse complement strand
ATTTTTTTATTATTATATTATTGTCATTATTTCTACAAGTACATACTGTAACTTGTACACACCTAGTAGACGTCAATGACGTACTAAAGAGAAAGCCTGTGGTTATGCAGAGCTTCTCGGGCAACTTAGGTTTATCTTGCCCACCAGGATGTGACGCACACCAGTAGGCTAACACCCAAGTTTCTACTTGCTGCTAGGTAAACAAGGACAGCAGGTTTAAGGAAACACTCCCAATGTTACCACCCGTCCCGGGGTAACAGACCACCGACACTCAATGTTTGAGCTGAGTGCGCTACCAACCGAGCTACGGCAGAGTTCCTTGTCCGTAACTCTGAAATGAATGACTTTGTCTATTCTTTAGTGTTGGTACTGCGGTTATTTTCGATTTTGTGATGTGTTATTTTTTTCACTGGAATTACAGTCATTGGATTACAGTCAGGCCTGTCATGTGGCCTGTTATTCTAGTACCTACGAACAGCTAGTAACCCCCTAGTTATTGCTGTTTCTTACTCTCTGATTGTCAACTAATCTTTCAAGCTACTGAAGCAATATTTTTTTTTGGTTTTAAGACAGATTTTGAAGCTATCTTGAGAAGCCAAGCCAGTCCTTGTTTCAAGCTGACTTTGGACCAGCAAGAGGTTCAGGGTCTCAGATTTTCCTGCAGTCCTATTGCTCAGATTAATCGCCATCACGCCAACTCAGATTAAACCAGTTTTTACAAGCCCCACTGCAAGTTTTCATCACTGGTTGTACCTGCAATTTCGTTACCCATGTGACGCCCCAAATCCCATGTTGGATATGGTTAGATTTTTGGCTTTATAAGCCAGCCAGTGTGGTGTGGTGTGGGTTAGGCAAATCAGTGAGGTGGCCATGCTCACAGCGGATGGGTCTGTGCTGTGCTGTTCAGCGGGACTCCACTCCTGCCGCCCCTCCCTGCCTAATCATTTCATCAGGTTGCCCTTATTTTTACTGCTATGTGGCCCTCTTGCCACAGTGCCGTGTGGATAACTGGTGAAGAAGTAACTGTTAACCATGCTGGTCGGCGAGTATGGTGCATTCTGGATGGATTTTGAGCCAAGATGAAGAACAAAAATGCACAATACCGTGACTGGAACAACTCACAAATAACCCACATAGAGGAGAAAGAAACCTATGATGACATTTCTCGATGCCCTTAACAGTCTTGCTCCTTCCATCAAGTTTAACGAGGATGGGAGTCTAACTTTGTGCATCCTTTCCTTGATGAAAATAGCTTTTGCTCGGCTACAGGTTTTTCTTTTTTTTTTTATTGCACATTTACTAATTTTCTTACCATGCTCCCTCTGTAAAGAACAGTGTTCTTATTACTCTCTTTCTCTTCTCCGTTCCCTCCGCATTTGGACTCTCAGTTCCTTGACTCGGAAATTTCCACTCCTCACAGTTCGTTCTCTCATCTTGACTACCCTTCCAATTTCATAAACTCTGCCTTGTCAGGTGCTAACGAACTTTCTTCTCTCACAAAATCTTTACTCCTGTAAAATCTCCTGTTCTTTATCTCCCCTAAATTTCCAGTCTCTCTAATCTTAACAGCTGCCTTCGTTCCTTAGACGTCAAACATACTTTTCGCCAAACTAACACCCTTCGCAGTAATCCAGTTCATGCCTCTCCTTCTGCTATTCACGTTTCCTTAGTCCACTCTATTTCCTGTTCCTCTTGTCCTCTTCAATACTTTGGAGAACTGGCTCTCTCTTCTGACAGACTTAAGAAACAGAAAAGAAGTGATAGACTTGCGATACTAATAATGCTCGTTACTGTGATGTTAGAGATCACAGTCATCCTGTTAACTGGTCTTCTGCTAAAACTGTCTACCCTCCTTCTAGCATTCACAGACATCTCTTATTGAAGCATCCCTTATACACAACTTTCCTAATATGAATCATATTCCTGGCTTTGTCTCTCTAGATGCCTTCTTTTCTCATTACATTATCAAATATTTCAAACTTCATAACACTCGTGATCTAACTTAATTCTTTATCTTCTCCTCTCCTTACATCTTCTACTTTACTAAATTTTCTTTGTCATTTCTTTCTTCTGTCTAGGTGGGTTCTGTCCTTCAGTTCCCCTTCCTTGTGTTTATGGTCCCACCCTCACGGGCTATTATCTCTCCGGAGTGTTCTTTTTTTTCTCCTTAGACTTTCCACACTACTACTACTACTTCTACAAAACAATAACAATAATAATTTTGCTACTATTACTACTTCAACTAACAGCTTTTTTTTCTACCACTACTATCTCCACTTTCTTCTTTCATCCTCCTGTCTCTGTCCGGTTCCTGCCCTCCTCCTGTATGTGTACTGGCTCCCTTACCTTCGTGTGAACCCGTCTCTCGGACGCCAGATGTTCATCACTCTCCAAAGAATCTCCTGAGTCGCTCTGGCACTCGGGCTTCGGCCCGAATGCCGCGAAGGGCTCAAATGAAGCAGAACTTCAGAGAGTTGAAAGCCTCATGCACGAGAAGATCGGCCCCTTACACCACTTGAACCGAAAAAGTGTTGCACCCAGGCTACACATCGTCGACGACAATTGTAGCTACAGCTATTCCACTTGTCCTGAAGCTTCACCGTGCCGTTGTCATAGGGTTGCCCCCGCCATTGGGCTGTAAAAGGTACTCGCCTGATCTGAAGAAGATTCACCGTGCCCTTGTAATAGGGCTTCCCCTACTATTGGGCTATAACGGTACTACACTTGACACGAAGAAGGTTCACCGCGTCCTTGTCATAAGGCTGCCGCATCGTAGGATTGTAAATTTACAGCCAATGGGCAGTAGACAGTACAACACTTGTACAAAACTCCGACACTCCTTTGAGAGCCACTGCCGGGTCAGCACATGAAGAAAACCCGGACCAGGATTCGTCCTGGAAAAACTATCTGAACCTTCGTGTGTCACTAGTTAATGGCCCAAGTCGGACCGAAACGTCGTCATAAGTTTCTCTATATATGGGGTACCTGTGTATTGTTCCAAGATGGCTGCTTATGATGGATGATCTGCTGGACTTTCCAAGATGACCGCCAATGTAGACTTATGTTCTGTCCACCATCTACTCCACCTCTTCCCCCCCTCGTTACTACATAATCATAGGATCATTAATTGTTGAATTAACACAGGATAAGTTTTGACTCTTTTTGCGTTGAGATAAATGCCACGAGGAGTTACTCATGAATTATATTTGAAACACTTTTAGTTAGCTTATATTTCTAGTTCTTACTGTACCCCTCCAGTACTTTAATGCCTTAACAGCACTTTTATGTAGTTTCTCAGAGCTGGGTGGATTCAGGGTTTATTAGCGTGTATCACACACAACCTGGGACATTTGATTAATTTGTAATTTTCCTGGGACTGTTTTGTAATAAGTGAATTACCAACCATTTTTTCATCTGCTTTTGGAATACAGTGAAAAGTTTATTTTTCCAGTTTACTTTATAATTTTCAGATAGAATTCTGCTGGGATTCTTTGCAATTAGTTATTTAATTGCCTACTTGAAACCCCTATTGCTTTATTCATTTTTATTTTGTGCTAGGAAAAAACTTTCTATATTTCTACCTGCATACATATATTTTGGGTGATTTTACAGATGATTTCTAGTTTGACAGCCCATTCTATTCTATTCTATTCTTTTTTGATTCCCCGGGTTTATGGTATCCCGGCCCGGGTCTCTTCCTTTTTTGGTGACCTGGCATTGGCTCCCCGGGTAGGGAAGTGTCGTTTATTTTACTTGCACCTGCGTGGCAGGTCTTCAGCAGGAAGGGGGGGGGGTACCTCACCGGCTCTATGCCCAGATGACGTACCAAAGTTAGTGTGCACTAACAGCGGTGGTGTGCAGTGCAATGGAGGCCCAAAGCAGGCCCTCGCAGCAACTTCAGGGGGGAGGAGGGGCGGATGACGTGCAATGATGGAAGTAAGGTTTCAAGTCCCTCACAGCTAAGTACAAAGATGTGCTGCCTCATCCTCTCGGGCCTGCCCCACTGGGGTCTTGGGGAAGTGTCTACGGCGAAGGGGATCGTAGCCGTCCCAGTCTAACAGGTAGTGCACCAAGGGTTCGGAACCATTCGGTCACAATGGGCACAGAGCCCCTCTCGTGCCCGTTCAAAAATTTCCGTGCAGTGGTGGGTTTCCCCCTTTAAGGGTAGGGGGTTTGGATATGCACCCTCAGTTCTCTGGACTGTGTCCGAATATTGGAGGGGGAGGCTCTTTTGGGTCGCCCTGACATACCAACAGAGGCTCCGTGAATCCCCAGGGTAGGGAATGGGCGCCTGGTCGCACCGGCAGCCCCCAGTGCAATCTGGTTTAGGCTGATGGGAAAATTTCAGCACGTGGCTGTACCTCAGGGTTGCAGTCCTAGCAGCCTATCTGCAGCATCATTGCCAGGGATTACCCCCATGGCACGGGATCCCGTTGATTTGGGAGCCCTGCCCGCCCCGGGCCATGAGAGTCTGCAGGTCACCCCAGATGGATGTGATTATGTGTATGTTGTTCTTTGGCTCTTTGTGCATAAGTGCTTGGATCGCTGCCTTAGAATCAAGTGGATGATGGGGGGGATGTGATGGTCTGCAAGAGCATGGGTGCAGAGCTGTGTTGGATAGCAAAGAGTTCGGCCTGGATGATGGTGCAATGGTCTGGGAGGCGCCAAACTGCTGTCAGATTGCTGTGGAATTATCCCGCAGCTGTGCGGCCTGCCACTGGGTCTCTGGGGCCATTGGTGTAATATGTCACACACCCTGGGCCCTTTCCCCACCACAATGCTAGCCGAGGCAAGTCGTTGCAGAATGTCCGGGTGCATGCCCCTTTCTGTTGGTAGGGTTGTCCAGTGCACCGCAAACAGCTCTGGTGCCCAAGGGGGGGCACCCTGTGTTTGCTGCCAGCCTGTCGCAGCCTCCCGCCTTGAGCAATGTCATGGGCAGGGCTTCAGTGTGGCATCTGCTACCGACCAATCCATCAGCGGCCAGGATTGCAGTGGAATGGGCCTGACCCTGGTGGACCAGTAAATCTCTCATCATTTTGTCAGCCCTTGGGAGTCGGAGATACTTTGCAATCCTCTTGGCAGCTACCAGTTGGATCCTGTCTTCAAGAGGTTTGAAGCTGCACCTCAAGGTTCAGAGCCACTGCATTGGCCCACCTAGGAGCCCCCAGCATGGCCCGTACAGCTGTGTTCTGGATGACACAGAGGGATTTGATGTTTGTGGGTCTGGCGTGAACCAGAGCAAGTGCCCCATAGTCAACGAGGGAGCATATTGTCTGGATGTAGAACAACCTCATGACCTCGAGGCTGGCCCCAACCCTAGGGTTGGCCATGGCACTCAGTGCCCTGACCCTCTGAGAGCCCTCTTTAATGTGGTGCACATATTTCTGGAAGGTGAGGCGCCTGTCAATGTAGATGCCAAGGTACCTATAACTGTGAACCCACTCCAGGTCGATGCCAAAGACCCACAGCCTCTGACTGGATACCCTGGTGCGAAGGATCATGGCTTTGGATTTTGCCGCAGATATCTTGAGCCCAAGTGACAGAAAGTGGAAGCCAGCAGATCGAGGTCCTCCTGGGCACGCTGCAAAAGCCGGCACTTCCTAGGTACGACAAGTGCCAGGTCATCGGCATAGCTGAGGAGGAAGGTGCCTCTGGAGAAAGGCAGGTGACACAGCTGCTGCATCAGTACATTGAACAGGGTGGGACTAAGCACCCCGCCCTGTGGAGTGCCGTTGTCCAGGGCACTCCACTCCAGAGAAGTGGCATGCCCTGGGAGCATACCCGGGCCCACCTGTCCTGGAGATAGGAACGAAGCATGAACGCAGCCTGCCTTTAACCCCACTGCAGGCCAACAATGAGAGGATGGCAGGTGCACTGGCTATCTCAAAAGCTTTCTCGAGGTCAAGAAAGACAACAATGTGGGCTTGGGCGTTCGACCCAATGCCGGCCAGCAGAGTGGTAAGGCTTTCGATAGAGCCCACTCCTCTGGTGAAGCCATAAAGGTGTTTATGAGGAGGGCCAAGCTTCCACCTCAGGCGCTCCAACACCATCCTTTCAGACACCTTCAAGATGCAACTGGTGAGGGAGATGGGTCGCACACTGCCAGGATCCCCAGGCTTAAGAATCGGTATGATGTCAGCCTCCTTCCACACGACAGTGAGTTTGCCAGCTTGCCAAGTCCGGTTGACGCCCCCCAGGACAGTTGGATGTCCAGAATGGCCGGGACCGAGTGATCATGCCATAGGTGATACCATCTGCCCCGGTGCAGTGTACCGATGAGTTGTGAAAGTTGCCTGGAACTTCTGGTCGGTGAGTCTTCATCCGTGAGTTTTAGCCTGGCATGCCACTTGGATCACCATCATCCTTCTAGGAAGGAGGGTGGCTTGGTGGTCCTGGAGATCCTGAGGCAGTTGAGCCATGGCCGCTCTGGAGGTGAAAAGGTCCACAGACGTTCTGCCTCCGTTGCGGTGTCTGGGTGCAACCGAGCCACACTGGGGACACTGCCTAGTGGCTAATCGTAACTTGGTCCAAATCTCGATAAGGTGGAGGGTAGCTGAAGGAGGCCACCACTCAAACATTTAGCCTGCCGGACCCTGTGTGAGACATGGCGTGCATGCCGCACCACTTCCTGAGCAGACACATGGACTCAACCGTGGGATTACGCCTGTGCATTTTGCATACGACATTGATGAAGTGATTCTGCTCCCTGATGTCCTCATTGTAAAACCATCAGTCACGTTTATATGACCTCTGCCCGTAATCTTAGGTATGGCTGCCTCAGCTGCACATGTGAAGGCCAACCTGCAAGCTTTGAGCCGCCTCATCTGGGTCTTCGGAAGACCTCATGGAAAACACTGCCAGTCGGCCTTTTTAAGATTCCATCTGGGGGTAGGTGTGGGAAGCAGCCACGCTGGGGCCATCAGCATGGTGACCACTGCAATGTGATCCTGGTGGACGGGGGTGGACCTCCCATCTCGCAAATCGAGAGCAACCGCCTAGAGATGAGTGTGACGTCCAAGTGGCCACTGTAGTGATGGGTTGGCTCCCATTATTGAGGAGGGTGATCTCAGGGACCTCCTCCAGCACAGCCGCAAGGTGCCTGCCAGCTGTGTTGGTAGGAGAGACAGAAGAAAGTATTGGGTGGTGGGCATTGACATCCCCAGCCACAACAAGACCCTCCCGTGGGGCGAGTGCTGCCACCTCTGAAATGTCAAGCATGTACCGAGAGCTTCTGTAAATATTGTAAACCACGAGAGGTCCATCCGGTAGGTGTAGGGTGACAGCCTGAACCTCTATGCCCTCCCCACAGTTGATGGGGTCATTAGAGATTGAATGAGGGATAGTGGTCCTGACGTAGATCGCCGTTGCCCTGCCAGCCCCTTCCAGGCGCTGAAGGTAGGCCGAGAATCCCGGGATACGTGGCTAAATTTGATGTGATGAATTGGTAAGTGTCTCCTGGAACAGGAAGACATCAACCTCATCCTGAACTGTAGCTTCAATCACTAAGTGAATTTTCCACTGCAGCCTGCAAATGTTCCACTGGAGGATCTTCAAGGGCCGCAGAGGTAGCCCTCTGATTCCATCTCTGCCAGGGACTCGTCGTCCGTTGTTGGCGACTCCGGGGCCTCCTCCATCACGGACTGGAAGGACTCCTGGATGATGGCCTGAAGTTCCATTGAGTCCTTCCTGTCCAGTAGCACCACGCCCAGCATCCATGACAGGAGCTGTCTGCAGGCGCCCCTGTCCTCCGCCGACGGCAGCAGGCGACAGAGGAGTGCTGAGATGACCCCGATGGTTTTCTTCAGTCGATCGGGAAATGATTCGACCATTACCTCCGCAGGCATTGAGCTGGACTACCCGTCGAATCGGTGCTGGGTCACTGGGTATGTCTGGGTGACTTTTGACACTGCAGCAGCATAAGCTGGGTGCACCCAGGGCCTGGCCTGAGTGGCCATGGGCTTCTGGATCCCCTAGCGGGGAACCTCTGCCTGACTCTGGCCACTCACAGTAGGGGCCTGCCCTTGGGAAGAGGCCTGCTGGCGGTATGGCAGGGAATGTTTGTGCCCAGCTGAAACCTGCTGGGCAGTGTGCCTGGCCTGTGGCTGTTTTTCCCATTGATTCTGTCTTCTTGGCCACCTTACCATCTGACCCCATAGTTGACAGCGCTCCTGCAAGCCAGTGTGTGCCCCCCTGATGCAACTGCCGGGATCCCAGTGCCGGGAACTCGCTGGTATTGCCCTCCTGCAGTATCTGGGGAACCGCGGTCGGAGCCCATACCGACTGTTGCTGGGTGGTTCCAAGGCTGGGTGGCGTCGGGGCTGTCGGGTCGTTCCGATGACGAGCCTGCTGCCAGTGCTGCACCATCACAGGATACCTCCGGTTCCAGGCATGGTGCCTCTTTGATCAGTTGGCACACTTGGGCTCTGGCCGAAGGGCTTTGCCGGTTGGCTCTCGTTGCAGGTTGCTGCAATATGATTGAACCCCTGACAGTTGAAGCATTGTACTGGGCCCGATAGGTATGGTCGGATCTTGAATCTTCCCCAGACCCCAAGGGCCAGGTGCGTGGGAAGTGGACCTTTGTGGTGGATCAGCACCTGGCGGGTGGGCACCTTGTTCACGGTTGCAGTGAGTCGCTCCGCCTTGACAATATTGGGCACTTCCAAAATGGGGTCCAGTGGGAGGGGCACAGGGACGTGTAAGAGCACCCCCTTGTACACCTCCGAAGCAACCAGTTCCACCATGCTGGGATGGGTCACAACCAGCCCCTTCAATTCCTCGTAAGAATCCTCGTCCCGAGGAATGACCAAAACCTAGTTCCTGAGAGTGAACTCGCAGTGGAACTTGAGGAGGGGTAGACCTTCCAGATACTTTACAAACCAGTAATCTGGAACCTTGAATTTGTTGAAGGCCCTGGTTGCTTGTGCCCGAGCTGAGCGGGAATTCCTCCGGGCACCTGGAGTCAGCCAGTCCCCGCCCACTGTGGAGGCCAGCACAACTGGTGTAGGGACCTGGGATGGCTCTATCCATGCCAGTTGTCGAGCTAAAGCCTCCTGGCTTCCTTCCACAATCCCTATGGCCATCTGGGGGTGCAAGTCTCCTTGCGTAGCCGCTGCCGACGGATCTAGTGGCAGATTGGCAGATACAATAGTCTCTGCTGCATCCTTGGCCTTCTTGGTGGGGGCTCTCACCTGCCCCACATCGTCCTCCAACTCGTCCCCGCATTCCAATGAACGTTTAGGCTGCTCTCCTGGGTCTGTCATGGTGACTGTAGGTGTGGGGACAAAGCCAGCAGCAGAGCTGCTGCCTGTGACCTCACAGCCGCCCACACTGGGTGCAGAGCTGTGAGGCTCAGTGCCCCAGCCAGGGCCCATAGCCACCTACACGTGGCTCACTGCCCTGAAACACTGAACACAGTCCAAGGACCACTAGAAACGTCGCCAATCTGTGCGTAAACTAACACAGATATATATTCCAAGCGAACACAACACACTCTCTGTTCTACGATCTTTCCACACCGGTGTTGCCGTCCTTGTCTACCCTGACAGACCATTATTATTATTATTAAAGATTAGCCGGTATTCTCCCGGCCCGGGCCTTTTCCAAGTGGTGGCCCGGCCTTGGCTCCCTCTTTAGGGAGTGTCTGAGACCTAAGTCTCCCATGCGAGGAGGCACAAGTACCTCCTCATCTTTGGGACCAACTGTCCCCAGGCCTAGCCACAAGCTAGGCCTCTCTGGTCTGCCATCCCCGCCCCAAGGGGGCAAATGGGAATGACAGTCTTATGAGCTAAAGGCTCGGGCTCAGGCACCTACCCTACCCTAGAATGGTTAGGCATGTTATCGATCCTGACAGACCATTATTATTATTATTAAAGATTCGCCGTATTCTCCTGGCCCGGGCCTTTTCCAAGTGGTGGCCCGGCCTTAGCTCCCTCTTTAGGGAGTGTCTGAGACTTAATTAAGTCTCCCATGGAAGGAGGCAAAAGTACCCCCTCATCTTTGGGACCAGCTGTCCCAAGGCCTAGCCACAAGCTAGGCCTCTCTGGTCTGCCATCCCCACCCCAAAGGGGCAAATGGGAGAATGACAGTCTTATGAGCTAAAGGCTCGGGCTCAGGCACCTACCCTACCCTAGAAGGGCTGGGCATGGTGTCGATGATGACAGACCAGTTAGTTAGTTAGTTAAAGATTAGCCGGTATTCTCCCGGCCCGGGCCTTTTCCAAGTGGTGGCCCGGCCTTGGCTCCCTCTTTAGGGAGTGTCTGAGACCTAAGTCTCCCATGGGAGGAGGCACAAGTACCTCCTCATCTTTGGGACCAACTGTCCCCAGGCCTAGCCACAAGCTAGGCCTCTCTGGTCTGCCATCCCCGCCCCAAGGGGGCAAATGGGAATGACAGTCTTTTGAGCTAAAGGCTCGGACTCAGGCACCTACCCTACCCTAGAAGGGTTAGGCATGTTATCGATCCTGACAGACCATTATTATTATTATTAAAGATTCGCCGTATTCTCCTGGCCCGGGCCTTTTCCAAGTGGTGGCCCGGCCTTAGCTCCCTCTTTAGGGAGTGTCTGAGACTTAATTAAGTCTCCCATGGAAGGAGGCAAAAGTACCCCCTCATCTTTGGGACCAGCTGTCCCAAGGCCTAGCCACAAGCTAGGCCTCTCTGGTCTGCCATCCCCACCCCAAAGGGGCAAATGGGAATGACAGTCTTATGAGCTAAAGGCTCGGGCTCAGGCACCTACCCTACCCTAGAAGGGCTGGGCATGGTGTCGATGATGACAGACCAGTTAGTTAGTTAGTTAAAGATTAGCCGGTATTCTCCCGGCCCGGGCCTTTTCCAAGTGGTGGCCCGGCCTTGGCTCCCTCTTTAGGGAGTGTCTGAGACCTAAGTCTCCCATGGGAGGAGGCACAAGTACCTCCTCATCTTTGGGACCAACTGTCCCCAGGCCTAGCCACAAGCTAGGCCTCTCTGGTCTGTCATCCCCGCCCCAAGGGGGCAAATGGGAATGACAGTCTTGTGAGCTAAAGGCTCGGACTCAGGCACCTACCCTACCCTAGAAGGGCTGGGCATGGTGTCGATGACAGACCAGTTTTTTCTGAATAACATTGTGTTCCTGTACCTGTTTGAGGAATTTTTGCTTATATTTATACTAGCATATTTTTCTTTGTTAGTGTTTTAACTTCTATTACTCTTTCCTTTTAATGTTATTTTGCTAATATTACATTACTATTGCAGACTACTATGTAAATAACCTGGTTCTCAGCAGGAAAGCCTTTCCTGCTAGTGGTATTATGGCCTTGTTAGGAAATAGATTCCACTATGAGTAATAACAGTTAATGTTATATGTTCTCATGGTTGGTAGGGGCGACTATTTTATTATTACCATTGATGCAGCTGAAAATGTTTACATAATATTTTTAATATGTCACGCTTATTCTTGCATTTTTTACTCTTGCATTTCGAGTAATTTGTTAAGCCACAGCATACAAGGCGGAAGTCAGCTCCCTTCACATTGTCATTAATTTCCTGAATATATGTTTTTTATTGATTCATGTATGCATCAATAAGTGACCATTAATTACTACTAATTTGCAATTTGTTGTCAAGAAAAGAAAGTTACTTCTCAAATCATTTAATTCTCAATTGACAGCTTGTTTTCCCTTATTAATTAATTTCATTATTTTTATTTTTTTTATTCGCCGGTATTCTCCCGGCCCGGGGATTTTCCCATAGTGGTGACCCGGCCTGGGCTCCCTATCTGGAGAGTGTCTCGAGACCTAAGTCTCCCATGGGAGGAGGTACAAGTACCCCCTCATCTTTGGGACCAAGTGTACCCAGGCCTAGCCATTATTTTTGCAGCGACACATACCAGTTTCTCTTTTTTTTTTGAGAATTTAAAATATTTTAAATGCGTTCATTTAATTATTTTTAAATCATAAGTATTATTGCATTTTTTTTTGTTTTAGTATTATTATTATTATACATCTGTGTTTTGTAGACAGCCTGTACTGTCAGAGCACACAGCCTAGCCGTCTGCTCTGACTAGTTCATATTTTGCGGCATTCAGTGCTGCCCTCTGTAGGCCTACCTAGGTCGGTGGGAAGCACAGACCACTTCTCTC
>NW_026470890.1:0-12539 GCF_026875155.1 Cherax quadricarinatus | reverse complement strand
AAAAGGGGGCAAAAAGGGATTTGGGGTAAGGTCGCGGGATTCAAAAAAAACCCAAAAATGGTTCTTTCAGGTATACAGAAGAAAGATTAGGGGCAAGGGATTGGGCCCCTTAAAGAGTAGCTTGGTAGTTCCTGCGTGTAAGGGATTTGTGGGAAATTCTAAAAACCTCTTCCTCTCAGTTTTAAAGGGAAAAAATACTGCGATTTTCCCTTAAAAAATAGTTTATGTAGAAAAGGATGTAATAAATATGTACGATTCGGTAACTAGTGAATGGCCTCAGAAAAATAAAAAAACTAAAACCTATATATCCCGGGCCCCTGTGAACTGTTTGCAAGGGGTTAAAGGAATGTAAAGAGGAATTTAGCATACTTGGCTAAGTTTTTAACATATCACTACAAACTGGCATAGTGCTTGACAAGGGGAAAATGGCAAATGTAATATCTATTTACAAGGCAGGTGACAGGTTTCCTTGGCTTCGAATTTAGACAAATAAGCCTTACCTCCATAGAGGGAAAATTTATGGAATCAATAATTGCCGAAGCAATTCGTAGCCATCTTGACAGGCACAGATTGACTAGTGATTCTCAACACGGTTTTAAAAAGGGGGCGTTCCTGTCTTATGAATTTACTAAACTTTTTCACTAAGGTGTTTGAGGGGGTTTAGATCATGGTAATGAATATGTTTTTGTGTATATGGACTTCAGTAAGGCTTTCGATAGAGTTCCACCCCAAGGGCTCCCGAGGAAACTTAGGGCACAGGGAAAATATGAGGAGAATTTTTTTCCTGGGTAGAGGCATGGCTGACAAATAGACAGAGAGAGTTTGCATAAATCGGGAGAAATCAGAAATGGGGGCACGTCACAAGCGGTGTTCCTCAGGGGTCAGTGTTGGGCCCTTTGTTGTTCACAATTTACATAAACGACATAGATGAGGGAATAAATAGCGGCATAAGCAAATTTGCTGATGACACCAAAATGGGCCCGTCCAATTAATTCTAATGGGGACATTAGAGCACTCCAGGTTTGATTTGAATAGACTGACGAAATGGTCGGAGAAGTGGCGAGATGCAGTTTTAAAATTGACAAATGCAAAGTTCTAAATGTTGGACAGTTAAATACCATGGGCCCCATATAAACAAATAATGTAGATCTTAATGCTACCCATTGCGAAAAGGATTTTTGGGAGTTCTGGGTTTGCAGTAACCTAAAGCCCAAAACAACAGTGCATTTGTGTTCGCAATAAAGCTAACAGAATTCTTGGCTTCATATCTAGAAGTATAAATAATAGAAGTCCTCAGGTTGTTCTTCAACTCTATATATCCCTTGGTTAGGCCTCATTTAGACTATGTGCCAGTTCTGGTCACCGTATTACAGAAGGAAAAAAATGCTCTGGGAAAACGTACAAAGGGGATGACAAAGATGATCCCATGTATCAGAAATCTTGGTATAAACCAAGGTTTATACCAAACCTTGGTAATAAATACCGACAAGTTGGTTTAGAAAGACACGTAGAAAGACATAGTACTCCCCTGTGGTGATGTTGCCACGAATACTCGCCGGCACTTGCTATGAGTAACATCAACGTTTCCACCCTAAACACATCATCTATCAAAAACCTCATACGAAACGCAGCCCAATCTCTAACTTCTACAGCAGGCGTTTTACACTATCCCCTGTGGGTTCTGTCCCAAGAATATGTAGGCCCAGACAGGCAGAGATCTTGCAGTACGCCTGAATGAGCATCGAAAATTCCTCTAACAAGAGACGATGTAAGGTAGCTGTGTCCTCCACAGAGACTCACGGGGCATTTGATGAAACTGGAATGAAGCACAACTCTTCTCACAGAACAGACCTCAGACGCGACGGTGCCTAGAAAGCCTCACTTTCGCCGTCACCGACACTATAGAACGCAACACTGGAAAACCCACCAAATCCCCCCCCCCCCCCCCAAAAACATTGGCATGCATGATACTTAAGCACCATCAACCCTACAACACGGGGTCGCATGGATTTCATCGTCTACCGTCCTCATCAAAAATGACATTCCTAGGTCACGTTGACCTGACTGCTGTGGCTGCTGGGTCTGGTGCAGTGCCCCCATCCTTGAGTGGGGTATGCACCAGACTGGGTGGGTCATTGGGATAATCCGGGGGTGGGGCATTGGTTCTAATCCAGGGGGGGAGTGACATGGTCCTGCTCTGCATGGGTCAGTAGGCCTGTTGCAGCGTTCCTTCTTTCTTATGTTCTTATGTAAAGTATCTAGGATTATGTGGGTGAAGGAAGCTTACGTCATAGAGAATACTTATAGTTGTAATCAGCATTCCTATTTATTAGATATTATTGATAAGTCATCATTCAGAACTCGTACTGTTGGGAAGACAGCTTCAGGATTTTATGAGTGAGTTGTGACTAGGGATTATACCTAGTGAATCAACTGGAAAAAGTTTTCCGTTTGAAAAGGCCTCCCAGGCTCTGCTTCCCTCATCCTTTCATTTGACATCAGCCTTTCGCCTCTATCACATACTGAGTTAGAGGTGAATTTTACTAGTAGTCCACTTGCTACTCGTCGCTCTGAAATGCGCAAATATCCCTTTACCAACCTGAGGAATATCGAATAGTGTGCTGTCCTACGTGAGTTGGTAACCAGGTGTGCACACACACTGAAAATCGTCTTTCATTCCAAGACACGTGTGCTAGAAGTCTGCAAATTTTGGAGAGTTATCTATTTGTACGAGTATTACCCCCCCCCCCAGTGTTGGTAACTCTGAGAAGTCTGCCTCAGTCAGATTACTTGAGCGAGGCACTGCATCACCTGCTGAGACTTTCGCCCCTTATTGACAATGTGAAGAGAGGCGAATGTGCGTGCTCAGTTACCCTTGCTTTTCGCATGTTCCCCAACTTCCGCCTTTAACCTCACCGTTCCGCCTCTATCTAGGTGCAGTGTAGAGGCGTATTTTGCTGCTCCGCTGGTGTACTCGAATATCTGTGTTCCGCCACGCTAGTCACCTCTGCCTACCTGAGAAATACGGACGGAATCTCCCATCCTGGTGAGTGGTGATCCAGACTGACTGTGCCCGCTTGTACAAAAAATGTGTTTTATCTCTAAATGAGGAAGATTTCCTGTTATTCTTCTATGCCACTGAGTGTTTCTGGGAGGAATGCTGCATAGTTGACCTACTCACCCTCGTGGGTTAAAGAACAATTTAAGAGCATTTGCAGTAACTTGGTAATCTTTTCGAGACGGCTTTTTAACTGTAACAGCCAGCGGTTCATCTATTATAACATAGTAAGTTTGTGCTGATTTGTTTGTCCACAGAGTGAAAATTTATCTGTTCATTCCAAGACAGTGTGCTAGATGTGTTAAGTGCTGGGGTTTGGAGTAATTAAGACAAGTAGTACAGTGTGGTTAACTCTCGGAGGACCTGTGACCCATTGAATGACCTTGAAAATGGCTACTGCGACCGCAGGGCCACTACATTCATATTGCCTGTGTCTTGGCCCCCCCCCCCCGAGGTGAATATCCCTTCCTTGTCCATTCTCTCTTATGGAATAAAGGCGGTTTCGCTGTCCAAGCAGTAACAGACTAACTTCTTCACCTCAAAGCAGCTGAAACTAGGAAGTGACCTATGGATGTGAACGAAGTAATATGTTGGTGGAGGGCGTATTCAAAAAGTTTGGAAGTTCAGGAAGCTTTGAAAAAAGAAAGAGGATTTCAAAGGAGGCTTGCTGCAAGAAAACAACGAGAGAAACAACAGTCATCGCAGAACGGTTAGCTTGATTTCCCTGCTACACACTGAGTTTTGAGGTCAAGTTTAAATGGTTTTAAGAAGCTACCTTGCACTAACCCAGAGAAATAACCATTCGGATTCGCTTTCGTAATGACGAGGATAATTACGTTTTCGTTATTTACGACAAAGTATTCATAGAAAACTTCTTACTCCTTAAATATGCTACATCCAAACTCACCTAGCTGTCCCACCAAGATCAACCTAAGTGCTTTTTGTATCCAACAATGTCAAATAAGTATTGTATCCTAAATTCTGTTGTCAGATCAAGTTGAAAACCCTCGTCGACTTCCAAATGATCTGATATTGCTGATGTGGATTGGCCAAGGGACTCCACCATCATATATCTACTCTCGCGCAGCGCTTAACAGGAGTTACAAATATAAGCTTTGTACAAACCACCTCACGTAGATGCACAAGTGTCAGCGCTGGGGGTCAACATTGCTTGGAAATGCCACTAAGTCACACTGGTGTGCAGTGTGTGCCCAAGGCCCATCATTCTCACCAATGCAATGATATGTTCAAGACAAACCGGACCGTTGCATTACATGTATCAATTGTAAGACTCCAGGAGTCACAGCTGCTCATGCTGACTGCAGAGTGAAAGCTGCCCACATCGCCTGCCGCAGGGCTCCCGCCTCACCCATCACCCCCCATGATGAGCGTAGGCTACAGATATTCATGTCTGGTATACTGACCCATGCCTGATTTCAGACAATGTGATTGAGGTCTACACCCATGGGAGTACATCAAAGAGCAGTCCACGTCTGTTATTACAACCACTAGTAATAATTGCTGGATGTGTGTCCCACCTGTCTGGCTGAGTCCTGCTGTTCAGTCGACCTGGCTCAGCCCACCCCCCGACGTTGCTCGACCTTCTATGTACCTAACTGTTGCAAGCTATGTCATGCATGGGTGATCGCACATGCTCTTGCGACCACAAATCACTGTGCGAATCGATGGCTGTTCTTGTGATAGAGCCAATCCATAGACAGTACTTCAGGTGTTAAACACGATCAAGTCTATCTATAGGCTGATGTATTGTAACTAACTGTACTGTGCATGACGCACGCAGTGAGGCCAATAATTCTATTCGTTATTCAGAGAGTTATGGAGATCAATATGATGTACATATGCAGCCACAGTATTGTGCAGCTACTATTATCGTGAACTCGCGAGTGTGAGCCCTTTGAGAATAGTCAACTTATGAGAGTCTACAAATTCATGATGAATTTAGCAAAAGCTGAATGATATGCAGAGGTGTCGTAATTAACAAAATGTGCTATGAATCTGCATAGTGTGTTTACACTCTCAGTGACAGATGATATGCGTGCAGTGAAGTAGTGCATCTGCATGTCAATACATGAGATCTCGAGCATAGATGTAACAATTGTATTGAATGAAATAGGTGGAGTGCTGGCAGACATGACTCCCGGTTGTTAGACGATAATCGGTGTATGACCATAGGATCACTGGTGTTACTATAATGAGCACTGAGGGATCAGTGCGTACAATGTGCATGAATAGTGCAATGAGTGTAATTCAAAGTGCAGTAGCAGGTAGGAGTCAGAATCGGAGCGGAAGAACATAGTACACCCATCATGGTATTCAACAGAACTAAAGAAGCGCCCGTGCCTCAGAAACTAAAGACTCATGCATCGCAGTTACCACTAGTGAAGATGCACTAAGAGGACTAAGACCGATAAGATATTAATATCTGGATGTATTAAATAACAAAGGCACCACCATACAGAGACTGTAACGATCACAACAACATAACCCGCAATAAAAGGACAGGATGCTTACGACGAGATGTGGTACGAGATCGCTTATTGAAAGTGCACTTATGTTGTTTGTTATTCTAGTAAGTTTTTTTTCATTTTGCTTAAGAAATTGCTTCTTTATCCCTGGACTTTATATGGACAAAACTCAGCTTATAAACTATCCATTTTAAGCCGTTGAATATTCGCGTCACTTAGCAAAAAGATTTTTCTGACCTAGCTCATTTCGTCATAGAAGAAACGCACTTGAATCCATTTGTTTATTGTGTGTGCTACATGTGTGCAGGCCCTGAAGGAAATCCCAACCCCTAAATTGGCCAGGTGTGATTGCATATATCACGTCAAATCTACTAACTCTTCCGTGTTTCTACTTTATTAAAACATCACTTCTCCAATTTAATAAACGTTCGTCTGAACTCACATGAAGTAATATCGTTAGAAGGCGCAGCTACGAGAATCACGGCTGCATTGTAGGATTATTCGCAATGGGAATGCTGCTTCAAAATATTTCATACCATTGTAGTCAGCTCCTGCTAGTAGATAAGTTTAGATTAGCTTGCGAAGCTCGTCCACTTGTACGACTAGTCTGAACTACTTACTCTATTTTATGGTGATGTATAATGTTCATAGAAGAAACAGGAAAGCATTGAGAGCACACGTCAGCGCATGTTTTCGGTAATACGTTATGGTAATTGCAAACGGTTGTTCAACTCTTTAAAACAGTCATAGCAAGAGATGTGCAAAATTGTTAGGCGCGCACGCTGAATTTGAGCCACACTATCATATCACTCGGGACGGATCAGTCCTGAGTGATCTGATGATTAGGGCTCAAAATTACATTCTGCCAGCTGTGAGTCTTCATTGTAACCAAATACTCATCAGATTATTTCCCAAAGGCTAATCCTCTCTAGATATTGGTAATATCATATTCTACGCGTGGGCTTATCTCAAAAACGGAACGTTTCTAATGTTCACCCCTGCTTCAGGCTTGACACGACTTCTTGTTGCTTACACATGTGGACTGACTGGTATTCAATTCCTCATGAGTGTAACCTCTTGTCGTGATTTTAACAATGACCTTTGTGAGCAGTATTCAGATCTACTTAGAGCCGCCTCTGAAAAACTCTACCTACTCTAAAATCCAAATAAACTTCCTTTAATAAATCATAAGTCTTATTAAAACCATATCTATTACAATGATTCTTAAACTTCGAACATTGAATCGCACTGCTCGTCAGACTAGGCCTCAGCCTATAGAAACTATCGACCCCTGAAATGCTGAGCTACTTCCTAAATGCCCTAGCTGCTGCCAGGCGAGAGCGTTTCGACAAGAGCTGCTGCGGGCAAACGACTGGGATCAATTTGGTCAATGTCTTCTCAATGATCTCACCCCACTATCGGGCATGGAGGACATAAATAATTTAAGGTAACTGAACTGCGGCAGAATCGCGCACCTCATCCCTTACATTGGGCGAAATGAGTTAGTCAGTGCTTGGGCTGCTACATCTAGCTACGACATCTTCCAGTACCACAAAGGCGAAAATAATGACAAATATGATGCAAGGAGACTTGATGCAGCACATGGTGCAACTTACACGTCGCCTGGGGTGAGGACTGGTATTACTGACAACATACTCAGATTGCTGTGGCAGTACCAGGTAATACTTCCTTGAATTATATAACATGAGCTATGTTACTGGGGAGCTCCCTAAATCTTGGACCAACTGCTCATTAACTCCCATCCGAAGGCCCATTCAACAAAACTCATTTCGCCCAATAATCCCTATACTAGCTGCTTGTGTAAAAAAAAGACGACAAGGTGATTCTTATTCGTCTATGCACCGAATTAGCATTCTTGTCTCCGGTTGCATGGCTCTCATTCATTGAAGGGGTGTGCATATTGCATTAACACCTTTCTCACTCTGCACACTGAGCTCATACACTACCTTCCTTGATCCCTTAAAATCCGCTTTTGATGTAGCCCAAAGACATGTATTTCATTACCCTTGAACTTGCCAGAATGGATGTTTGAGGATGGCTTCATCCGTTTGATTAAAGTTTACCGTCTGTGTTGTTCCAGGGGACATAGAGATTGTAACTAAGATTTAGAATTAGGAACCCCACAGGGAGGTTGTTAGGCCACCCTTTTCAATAATCTGTTATTGCCTATATATTACTATGCCTAGCCAGACCCCATCATTATATGGGTTAGTTTTGCTAATGATTATAATGATTCACACCACCGGATTCTCCTAAAACACCAAAACATTCTTAATCATGTACTAGCCTCGTGACAGGAACTGGGGTTTATAATCTCAGAGGATAAAACAAAGACTCAATAATAAACCCAAAGGCGTCCTCCTCGACGAGAGGCAAAGTTCGTCAGATCCAGTTGCATGATGGGTCTCTTCTAGAGTATGTAAAGCAGAATACTAGTATCTAGGTTCTAGGTTCCACTACGTTGGACCTGTTATAACGCGTCCTTTGTCGCCAATACAAAGGCTGAGAGCACTTTAGAGTTGTGGCAGGTTTCATCCAGGTATGGAGCTATGTTAAATTGGAAAATGATGTAAGCTGCTTATATTAGATCATTGGTTGATTATACAGGCGCCACTACTTGCTTCTTGTGTCTGACTGGAAGCTAGAAAGGGCGGTAAAACTGCAAAACGCGAAGCAATGAGGATCATCCTAGGAGCGCGTACTGCCAAAATATTAAATATGCGGAAAGGGAACTTAATTCCATTCCAAAGATTAGAGATCGTGTTATGAAAGTAAAGAATTATCCTTATTTGGCTGTGGAGGTTCAATATGCTTAGGTTAGCCATTCATGACACCTGCACAGAAAGCACTCCAAACTTTCCTCAAGCCAATGGTGAACTCCTTCCAGCTGATGTAAAAACTGGTAACGAACATCCGCATGAACCAGCTACATGATCCATGCAAGTTAGGGCAAATCAGAGGCACTTCCTTCTGTACATGGGGATATTACCCCATTCCAAACTACACATTCCTCCATTTCCCCCAAAAACTTCTTTTTAAATCACAACAAAGCTTCGGCTTGAAGCCAACATGATGCCTTTAGCTGTTTGATAACTTAGATCACACAGAACACTTCTTTTCCACAAATTTTTACGTTGATGGTTGTTCTACAGTCCACTGGTGCAGCTCGGTAGTGCTGTGTTGTCATACAGAGAGTGATGCTCTCATCAAGAAATTGGGAGCACGCATCAATAACTGGGCTTCTACCTTTCAACTGGAACTGTTTGCATACTCCTTGCAGTCAAATGGGCCATGTATCTGAGGTTGATCACTTTATTGTAACTGATTCTCTGTTATCCATAAATGCTCTCAAATCATTAAGTATAAATTGTGGCATGCTTGTGTCAGATGCCAGACACGGTATGGTAAGATTGTGGACGTGGAGTAGGGTGACATGCTGTGGGCTCAATCTTAACATTAGTCTTTTCAGATGCTTGATAGAATGATAAATTGGCTAAGCTGTATGTTTGGTGAAAGAGGGAAGTAGATTACAATCTTTGGTTGTCCAGTTGCAGTATGAGAAATCTAATACGAAAAGAACTTCAAATTGAACTTTATTGACTTAGGAATTAGGAGATTGACACAAGTCAGTCCATCTATCATCATTCTCATTGAAGGAGGAGCCACTTGTATATGGTGCATCCAACAAGATAAGCAGACTCTTGGATGCCACTACTGCCGGCTCCGGCGGGTTACAATATCTTTGGGCAGGTTAAATCACCACCACCAGATGTTTGACCCAACGAAATGTAAACTTTTGCCAGATGGACTTTTGTCAATACCTTGCGGTGATTATGTATGGAGTGTGATCAAATTAATGAATTTATTTAGAGACTAAATCACTCAGATTAAGGTTTAAGAACATGGCGAAGTATTGTATCCACAGTGGTTTATTACAGGTCCATCTGACTTTGCTAGCTGTAAATAATGCTATTTACCATGTGTGTGTTGTGTGTAGTAGTGTGTGTGTGTTGGGGTGTGCGTGCTTGTGTGTATGCTTTTATTTGTACAGCTCGTGTGCATGTTGTATGTGCGTGCGCCCTCGTGAGTTGTATGTGTGCGCGCGCGCGCTCGTTGTGGGTGTATGACCCCACTTACTTATTTGTATTATATAACTCATTACAATTGTGTCCAGGTTTAGTGGACGTATCAGTGGTCATTACTTTGTAATTTGTTCATGACTGTAACCATGTATAGGAGTGAGGCTGATTCATTACCTCTGTAATTTCCCTGATTGTGACCAGATCTACCTGAAGTTCATTACCTTTGTAACTAGTTCAGCTATTCATAACTTTGGGGTCAAGTCCCAGGCCCAATTACGTACCTTTGTAATTTTTTTGACTACCGCCCCAGGATGGGTATGGGGTATATATTAAAGATTTTTAACTAAACTAACACACACAGCTACCCTTAGTGTACCATGGAGTCAGCATCCCACATAACTGCTTTCTATGACTCACGACTTTACCCTCCAGTCGTAAAATCATTTCAACTCGCTTCAACGCGCAGTTGACATAATCTTTCTTTGTAATGTTTTCAGAATTTTTATAATTTAAAATAAAACTTGGAGTTTTTCGCAGATTTATCCATTGTCGACCTGTGTTGCTTCGCCCTCTCGGATTTAAAGGGTTTTGTACTTCGGGGCAACGCGTATCCCCAGACCCTCCCCCGCAAGAGCCTGTGGTAGGGTCTGGGCCACCCTTCCACCAGCTGGTGGTAACGGCCCAAAGTCGGCATGGCACACCTACGGTGGCCACAGCGGTGGTCACCGGCGTAAGGGAGGATCTCACTCACCTTCCCAGGCGGCCATCAGCTCGGTGCCCGCGAAGGAGAGCTGGCCTCACCTACATGGCTAGGCAAGGTGACGTCCGGGGTTTTCTCTCTCTTCACTAACGATTCCTCGAGCACATGACCCAACGCCCAATGAGGCGCTGCTCCTCACCTTATTAACCAAACACGATAACTACTCCGGATGGGGATCTCACTAAATATATCACAAGAGTTCGGTATTTAACAAATCTATTGAGGCCTCCTAGACGCCCCGAAGGCCATCCTGCTTGAAAGTTCCGTTTAACTAGGCCGAATTATTGGCAAAAAGCTTTGCAGACATTTAATCTTACAGTGTTTTTAAGTGCAGCCCGGCTTCATCAATGATTCGAACCCAAAACGTATGTTTGGAAAAAGCAAGGGCTCTGTTCTCCTTGGCGTCCAAGTTTCAAGTGTCTTGATAACCTAGACAATATGTATGTATGGATGACATTTCCTCAAAATATTACTGCAGCGAAATCTTTCGCTAGGGCGTTACGTGAAACCCGCTCAGGACGATTCTTCAACCCAACTCTGATAGTTATTCTGGCCTCAACGGACTCATCTCACATTTTAACTTTTAGAGTTTATATCGGTGTTCAGGGCTCCCCTCAGTATAAAACTGACGAGCAACTTCAGCTAATTCATTTAGATATTTGCCGGTAAATTCCGGCCGGGTCTTTCCAGATGGTGACCGGCGGTAGCCCCCGGGGCGGGGGTGTGTTCGTCTTCTTCTCTCTTGGGCCTCTGGTGGTTGGAGGGTAACTTCTTGCATTGATCCCCCAGTGGAACTTCAGCTCCTTATCCCAGCCCCCACGCCGCCCCGCTCGGTCCGTGTTTTCATTGTATATAAATTCTTCTCTAATTTTTTTTACTTTACCCACTTTTTCAAGATTTTTAAACTACATCCTCCCCCTTATAATCTTCTTTCACACTTATTTCACCTGTGTGATCAAAAAATAATATAACAATAAGCAAGGGGCTTTATGCCGAGACTCAATTTTACTGCCGGGAGAGTGGTATCTAACGCACATTGGAAATCAAATACACCGATGTATTCGCTGAAATGTGTATGACTAAAATTTCTAAAGTGTACAGTTGTTCCTTCCGGGCAGAATACGAGATTCTGATTGATTTTACATCCATCTTCGTGGACATCTAACTCTTCTTGTGTATTTAACTTCATCAAACAATTATGGCAGTACTTCTTATTATCACCTTTTTCTCTCATTATTTATTCTAACATACCCGTCAAAATCAAATGATTTTCATTCATCAATAAGGCACACATAGTACATGTTTCCTTATATTTCTTATTCCCCTTACGACACATAGCTACAAATGTCCCCTATTTTCCGTTCTTAATTGATAAAATATATAATGACACCTTATTTTCCTTTTCATAAAAACTAAGAAAGGAGGAACACTGCAGCAGGCATGTTGTCCCCCTTCCCCGGATTAGACCAATGACCCACCCAGTCAGGTCAAGCAGCACAAGCTAGTCAGGTCCAACTCACATCACACACACCCATTCATGTATTTATCTAACCCATTTTTAAAACTACACAACGTTTTAGCCTCAATAAAATGTACTTGGGAGTTTGTTCCACTCATCCACAACTCTATTACCAAACCAGTGCTTTCCTACATTCTTTCTGAATCTGAATTTCTCCAACTTGAAAACCCTTGCTGCGAGTCCTGTTTTTGGCTGGAAATTTTCAGCAGCTATTTTACATCCCCTCTATTTATTTCTGTTTTCCATTTATACACCTCGATCATATCCCCCTTATTCTAGCCTTTCGAGAGAGTGCAGATTCAGGGCCCTCAGTTTATCCTCATAGGGAAGATTTCTGATTTCATGGGATCATCTTTGTCATCTTCCTCTGTCGTTTTCCAGACCATTTATATCCATTCTGTAATACGGTGACCAGAATTGAGGGAGCATAGTCTAAATGAGGCCTAACCCAAAGGGTATTTAGAGTTGAAGAACAAACTGATGACTTCTATTATTTATACTTCTAGATATGAATCCAAGAATTCTGTTAGCTTTATTACGAACACTAATGCATGTTGTCTTGGATTTAGATTCTGCCTAACCAGAACTCCTAAAACTTTTTCGAATTTAGGGA
>NW_026470889.1:0-10000 GCF_026875155.1 Cherax quadricarinatus | reverse complement strand
TCCTTCCTTCCTTCCTTCCTTCCTCCCTTCCTTCCTTCCTACCGTCCTCCTTCCTCCCTTCTTTCCTTCTTCCTTCCTCCTTCCTTCCTTCCTCCCTTCTTCTTTCCTCACTTCCTTCCTTTCCCCTTTTCTTCCTTCCTTTTCCCCTTCTTTCCCAGGAAGGAAGGAAGGAAGGAAGGAGGGGAAGGAAGGAAGTAATGAATGAAGGAAGAAAGGAAGGAGGGAAGGAAGGAAGGAAGTAAGGAAAAGTGACGGGCGGAAGGAAAGGAGGGCAGGAAGGAAGGAAGGGAGGGGGCGCTGAAGGAAGGAAGGACAGGGCAGGAAAGGAAGGAATGCAGGAAGGAGGAGGGCGGGAGGAAGGACGAAGGGAGGGAGGAGGGATGGCAGGAAGGAAGGAAGGCAGAAGGAAGGAAGAGAGGGACGGCAGATGGACGGATGGCGGGAAGGAAGGCGGAGGAAGGGTAAGGAAGGCAGGGAAGGAGGAGAGGAAGGAAGGACGGAAGGCCGAAGGAGGGAAGGAGGAAGGAAGGAAGGCAGGGACGGAAGGCCGGAGGGAAGGGGAGGAAGGAGGAAGGGGGAAGGAAGGAAGGCAAGGGGAGGACTGGAGGAAGGAAGGAGACGGAGAGAATGAAGGAGGGAAGGAAGCAGGAGGAGGGGAAGGAAGGAAGGAAGGGGAAGGACAAGAGGGGGAAGGAAGGAAGAAAGGAAGCCGGCCGGAAGGAAGGAAGATGGCAGGAAGCGAAGGGGAAGGAAGGGAAGGCAAGGCAGAAAGGAAGGACGGCAAGACCGGCAGGAAGGAAGGAGGGCCGCGAAGGAAGGAAGGCACGGGGCGTACGGCAGGAAGGAAGGACGGGAGGTGAAGGAAGGCCGTCAGGAAGGCCGGCGAAGGAAGGCAGGACAGGGACGGCGACCAGGAATGGAATTGCAAGTATGTCTTTGCCTTCCTCGAGTACACGGACAGAACCAGGGAAGTACGTCCTTTCACCTCCTTCTTTCCTTTCCTTTCCTTCCTTCCTTCCTTCCTTCCTTCTCTTTCCTTCATTCATTCCCTTCCTTCCTTACTCCCTTCACTTCCATTCCTTCTTTCCTTCCTTCTTCCTTGCCTTCTTTCTTCCTTCCTTCCTCCTTCTTTCCTTCCTTCCTTCCTTCCTTCCCTTCCTTCCTTCCTTCCTTCCTTCCTCCCTTCCCTTCCTTCCTTCTTTCCTTCTTACTTCTCCTTCTTTCCTTCCTTCCTTCCTCCCTTCCTTCCTTCCTTCCTTCCTTCCCTCCCCTTTCCTTCCTTCCTTTCCCTTCCTTCTTCCTCCCTTCTTTCCTTCCTTCCTTCCTTCTTCTTCTTCTTCACTCCCCCACTAATGCAGTTCACTTTGTCAGGATTTAAAGACCGATTTTGTCAGTAAAAATCTTTATAATTTTTTCTAGCCATTCTTGACATTCCATATGTGTGGGTGTGTGTGTGTGTGTGGTGTGTGTGTGTGTGTGTGTGTGTGTGTGGTGTGTGTGAGTTGTGTTGCATGTGTGTGTGATGTTGTGTGTGTGTGAGTGTCGTGTGTGTGTGTGTGTGGTGTGTGTGAGAGTGTGTGTGTGTGTGTGTGTGTGTGAGTGTCGTGTGTGTGTGTGTGAACTGTGAGTGACGTGCTGTGTGTGTGTGTGTGTGTCGTGTGTGTGTGTGACGTGTTGTGTTGTGTATGTGTGTGTGTGTGTGTGTGTGTGTGTGAGTGTTTGTGTGTGGTGTAGTGTGTGTGTGTGTGTGTGTGTGTGTGTGTGTGTGTGTGTGTGTGGGAGTGTGTGTGTGTGTGTGTGTGTGTGTGTGTTGTGTGTGTGTGTGTCTGTGTGTGTCGTGGTGTGTGTGTGTGTGTGTGTGTGTGTGTTGTGTGTGTGTGTGTGTGTGTGTGTTGTGTGTGTGTGTACTCACCTTTTGACTCACCTATTGTGGTATGCAGGTGTGAGTCATAGCTCCTGGCCCCGCCTCTTCTTGAATTGTACTAGGTCCTCTCTCTCTCCTTGCTCATGAGCTCTGTCATACTCGCCTTTTTAAAAAATATGTATGTTCCCGCCTCCACTACTTCACTTTCTAGGCTATTCCACGGCTTTGACTACTAATATGACTGAAGAAATAATTCCTGACATCCCTTTGATTCATCTGAGTCTTCAACTACAATTGTGACCTCTGTGTCGTGTCCCCATCTCTGGAACTCTCATCCTCCAGTCTTTGTCCACCACGTCTATCGCCGCAGTAAGTATTTGATATGCTAGTTATCATGTCATCCCCTGACCCTCCTGGCCTCCAGTGTCGTCAGGCCGATTTCCCTTAACCTTTCTTCGTGGACAATCCCCGTAGCTCTGGGACTAGTCTTGTTGCAAACCTTTTGCCAACTTTCTCTAACTTCTGAACGTGCTTGACCAGGTGTGGGTTCCAGACTGGTGCGCATATCCAGTATGGGCCTACCATACACAATGTACGTGTCTTGAACGGATTCTTTATTAAGGTATCGGAACGCTTTTCTCAGGTTTGCCAGGGCGTACGTTATGCTGCAGACCGGGCAGGCGGGGGGGGCGAGGGCGTTGACCCCGGAACTCTCTCCAGTAAATCCAGGTAAACCTAACCTAATCTAACTAACCTAATATAAGCCTATAGGCCTAACCTACCTAACCTAAACCTAACCTAAACCGATCCTAATCCTAACTAATCTAACTAACTAAACCTAATCTAACCTAACCGAATACCTAAACCTAACCAACTAAATTAACCTAACCTAACCTAACCTAATCTAACCTTAACCTAAACCTAACCTAACTTAACTAATCTATCTAAAACCTAACCTAACCTAACCTAACCTAACCTAACCATAATCTAAACCTAACCTAACTTAAACATAACCGACCTAACCTAACCTAATCTAACCTAACCTAACCTAACCTAACCTAACCTAACTCTAACCTAACCTAACCCTAACCTATATCTAACCTTAACCTAACCTAACCTAACCTAACCTAACCTAACTTAAACCTTAACCTAACCTAACCTAACCTAACCTAACCTAACCTAACTAATCTAACCTAACTAACCTAACCTAACTTTAAAACTAACCTAACCCAACCTAACCTAACTCTAACCTAAACCTTAATCCTAACCTAACCTAACCTATCCTAACCTAACCTAACCTAAACCTAATCTAACTAACCTAACCTAACCTAACTAATATAACCTAACTAACATAAATCCCTAATCTAACCTAACTTAACCTAACCTAACCTAACAACATAATCTTAACCTAACTCCTAACCTAAACCTGAATCTAACCTAACCTACCTAACCTAACCTAACCTAACCTAATCAACCTAACTAACCTTACCTAAAACTAACTCTAACCTAAACTAAAAAAACCTAACCTAAACTAACCATAACTAACCTAATATAATCTAACCATAATCTAACCTAACCTAACCATAACCTAAACTAACCTAATCTACCTAACCTAACCTAAACTAATTAAACCTAAGCTAACCTTAAACTAACCTAACCTAATCTAACCTAACCTAACTAAACCTAATCTTAACTAACCTAACTAACCTAACATAACTAACCTACCTAACCTAACTAACCTAATCGAACCCACCTAACTAACTAAACCTCATTCTAACCTAACTAACCTAACCTAACCAAACCTAACTAACCTAAATCTAACCTATACTTAATATAACCATAAACCAACCTAACCTAACCTAATCCTAATTCTAACCTAAACCGAAACCTAACTAAATCTAACCTAACCTAACCTAACCTTAGCTAATCACTAACCTAATCGAATCTAACCCTAACCTACCCAAAACTAATCTAAACCTAACCTAACCTAACCTAATCTAACCTAAACCTAACCTAACTAACCTAATCTAAACCTAACCTAACTAATTAACCTAAACCTAAAATCTAACCTGAACCTAAATCTAACCTAACCTATCCTATCCTAACCTAACCTAAACCTAAACCTAACCTAATTAACCTAACCTAAACTAAACCTACCTAAACCTAACCTAACCTAACCTAATCTAACCTAACCTAACCTAATCTAAACCTAACCTAATCTAACTGAACCTAATCTATACCTAACCTAACCTAACCTAAACCTAAACCTTAACCTACCTAATCTAACCTAATCTAACTTACCTAATCAAACCTACTAATGAACCTAATCTAACCTAATCTAACCTAATCTAAACTAACCTAACCTAACCTAACCTAACCTAACCTAAACCTAACCTAATTCTAACTAATCTTAAACCTATTCTAACCCTAATCTAAACCTACCTAACCGTAACCTAACCTAACTAATTAACTAATCTAACCTAATCTAACATAATCTAACCTAACCTAACCTAACCTAACTAATTAACCTAAAACCTAACCCTACCTCACTAGTTTAGCCTAAACTAGAGAGAGAGAGAGAGAGAGGAGAGAGTGAGAGCGAAGGAAGAGAGAGAGATTGAGAGAGAGAAGAGAAGAGGAGAGAGAGACAGAGAGAGAGAGAGACAGACGAGCAGAGACAGAGACAGAGACAGAGAAGTTTATTGGAGAGAGGAAAAAATAAGAGGAGGCGGGGAAGGAAGAGTTAGGGAGGAAAGGAAAAGTGTTTATTCCTCTTGAAGCATAGCCGACGCGCTGAAGAAGGCCTAACGTGGGGGTGTTGGGGGAGAAGGAATAGTGGGTGGAGGAAGGGGACAGGAGGGGATGGAAGGGAAGGGAAGTGAAGTAATGGATGGAGTGGGAGAGGGTGGAGTGAAGATCGTGAAGTTAGAGGGACGGGTGGAGTGGGAGGGAGTGGAGTGGCAGAGGGGCTACGAGTGGGAAGGAGCGGAAGTGGCGAGGGAGTGGAGTTGGAGGGAGAAGTTAGATGTGGGATGAGGGGTGGAGTGGTGGGATAATGACGTGGGGGAGAGTGTCCCACAGTGCTCCGTGATGGGACTCACAGTTGCTACGTGATGGACCACAAGTGCTCCGTGATGGAACACAGTGCTCCACTAATTGGACCCACATGTGCTCCTGATGGACCACAGTGCTCCTGATGGACCACAGTGCCGCCTTAACCAATACAGTGCTCCTTGATTGGGCACAGTGCCTCCATAACATCTTACAGTGCTCCTTGACCAACTACAGGCTCCCTGATGGACCACAGTGCTCCTTGGTGGAACCACTGTGTCATGATGGACCACAGTGCTCCATTGATGGAACACAGTGCCCCTTGATTAGACCACAGTGTCCTTGATCAACCACAGGCCCCTTGATAGAACCCACAGTGCTCCCTGAAAGACACACAGTGCTCCTTTTGATAACCACAGTGGCCCCTTTGATGGGACCAACAGTGCCCATTAATGACCTCAGTGCCCCTTGATGGACCACAGTGCCCCTTGATTGACCACAGTGCCCCTTGATGGACCACAGTGCTCCCTGATGGACCACAGTGTCCCTTGATGGACGACAGTGAACCTTGAAGGACCACAGTGAACCTTGATGGACCACAGTGCCCCTTGATGGACCACAGTGCCCCTTGATGGACCACAGTGCCCCTTGATGGACCACAGTGCCCCTTGATGGACCACAGTGCCCCTTGATGGACCACAGTGCCCCTTGATGGACCACAGTGCTCCCTGATGGACCACAGTGTCCCTTGATGGACGACAGTGAACCTTGAAGGACCACAGTGAACCTTGATGGACCACAGTGCCCCTTGATGGACCACAGTGCTGCTTGATGGACCACAGTGCCCCTTGATGGACCACAGTGTCGCTTGATGGACCACAGTGCCCCTTGATGGACCACAGTGCCCCTTGATGGACCCAGTGCTCCCTGAAAGGACCACAGTGCCCTTGATGGACACCCCCCTCAGTGAACCAGATGGACCATAGTGAACCTTGATGGACCCCCTGTGCCCCTTGATGGACCAACAGTGCTCCCTGAAGGGACCACAGTGCCCCTTGTGGGACACAGTGAACCTTGATGGACCATAGTTGAACCTTGATGGACAACAAGTTGCCCCTTGATTGACACAGTGAACCATTGATGAACCACAGTGAACCTTGATGGACCACAGTACCCTTGATGGCCACTGTGCTGCTTGATGGACCAAAGTGCCCCTGATGGACCACGTGCCCTTGATGACCCAAGTGAACCCTTAATGGCCACAGTGGCCCCTTGATGGACCACAGTGCTGTTTGATGGACCACAGTTGCCCCTTGATGGAGGCACAGTGTGACTCCTTGATGGCACCCAGGTGCCTTTGATGGTGCACAGTGCCCTTGATGGACCAAACTGCTCCCTGAGGTCAACAGTGCTCCATGATGGACCACACTGCTCCCTGATGGACCACAGTGCCCTTGATGGAAAACACAGTGAACCTTGATGGACCACGAGTGGCTCCTTGATAGACCACAGGGAAAATAATAGGACCACAGTGCTGCTTGACGGACCACAGTGGATCCTTGTAGACCTACTCAGTGCTCCTTTGATGGACCACAAGTGCTCCTTGATGGACACATGCTCCTTGATGGATCCAACATTGCTCCTTGGATGGGACCACAGTCTCCTTGATGGACAACAGTGCTTGGATGGCCACAGTGCCTCCTTGATTGGACCTCAGTGCTCCTATGATGGACCACAGTGCTCCTTGTTCAACCAACAGTGCTACCTTGATGGACCTCTGTGCTCCTTATATGGACCACAAATGCTCCTTGATGGATCCACAAGCATGCTCCTTGATGGACCACAGTGTTCCTTGAAGGACCACAGTGTTCCTTTGATGGACCACATGTGCCCCTGTTAGACCACAGTGCTCCTTGATGGCCACAGTGCTCCTTGTTGCGCTCCCCAGTGCTCCTTGATGGACACAAGTTGCCCCTTGATGGACCACAGTGTCCTTGATGGACCACAGTGATCCTTGAGACCACAGTGATCCTTGATGGACCACAGTGCCTCCTTGATGAATCACAGTGCTTCCTTGATGGATCAACAGTGTCCTTGATGGAATCAACCAGTGTTCCTTGTTGGACCACAGTGTCCTTGATGGATCACAGTGCTCCATTGTTGGTCACACAGTGCCCCATGTTGGGACACAAAGCTCTGATAGAACCACAGTGCTCCTTGGATCAGGACCACAGTGCTCCTTGATGGACCACAGTGCTCCTTGATGGACACAGTACCCTTGATGTGATTAACAGTGTCCCTTGTCGATGGACACAGGCCGTCAGGGACGCTGGCTTTCAGTCGCATCCTTGATGGACCCACAGTGCCTCCTTGATGGACCACAGTGCTCCTTGACGGACCACAGTGCTGCTTGAGGACCACAGTCTCCTGATGGACCACCAGTGCTCCTTTATGGACCACGTGTGCTCCTTGACCAACTACAGTGCTCCTTTGATGGAACACAGTGCTCCCTGATGGACCATAGTCTCCCTGATGGACACAGTGATCCTGAGGACCACAGGGTCCCTGATGAACACATTGCTCCCTTGATGGACACAGTACTCCCTGATGGGACACAGTGCTCCTGATCTGGACCACAGTGCTCCCTGATGGGACCACAATGACTCGTTGAGTCAAACCCCAGTGACCCTTGATGGACCACAGATGGCCCCTGTTGGACACAGTGCTACTTGATTGGACCACAGTGCTCCTTGAGGACCACAGTGACCCTTGATGGACACAGTGCTCCCTGATGGACAACAGTTGCCTTGATGGAACCATCAAGTGCTCCTTGATGGACCACAGTTTGCCCCTGAATGGACCCACAAGGTCTCCTCGATGGGACCACAGTGCTCCTTGATGGACCCACAGTGCTCCTTGACGGAACCACTGTGCTCCTTGACGGACACAGTGCTCACACTTGACGGACTACGTGGCTACTTGACGGACCACAGTGCTCCTTGACGGACCAAAGTGTTCTTGACGGACCACAGTGCATCCCTTGGACGGGACACAGTGCCTCCTTGACGGGACCACAGTGCTCCTTGACGGACCCACAGTTGTTCCGTGACGGACAACAGTGCTCCTGAGGCCACAGTGCTCCATGGACTGGACCACGGTGCTCCTTGACGGACCACAGTGCTCCTTGACGGACCACAGTGTTCCTTGACGGACTACAGTGCTCCTTGACGGACCACAGTGCTCCTTGACGGACCACAGTGCTCCTTGACGGACCACAGTGCTCCTTGACGGACCACAGTGCTCTTGGACGGAACACAGTGGCTCATTGACGGACACAGAGCTCCTTGAGGACCACAGTGCTCCTTGACGGACACAGTGCTCCCTGACGGAACACAGTTCCCCAGGGTCCAGCAGATCCTCGTCTTGGGCGGTCTAGTTCCTTTGTTCGTCTTCCGTTTATCGCTTTTTTTTCCATTATACAATACATTTCTCTCTCTCTCTCTCTCTCTCTCTCTCTCTCTCTCTCTCTCTCTCTCTTCTCTCTCTCTCTCTCTCACTCTCTCTCTCTCTCTCTCTCTCTCTCTCTCTCTCTCTCTTCCTCATCATTTTATTCTCAAGGTAAATTCATTTGAAATCCGTTGATCTGCTGCAAGGACACATAGGGTTGGGCCATGTCTGGTTGAGACCAAGGGACCTAAGGCACCTAAACTACTGGGAATGGTTGAAGGTCCTTGATCTGTATTCCCTCGAACGCAGGCGAGAGAGATACATGATAATATACACTTGGAAGGTCCTGGAGGGATTGGTACCAAACCTGCACACGAAAATCACTCCCTATGAAAGCAAAAGACTCGGCAGGAGATGCAACATTCCCCAGATAAAAAGCAGGGGCGCCACGAGTACACTGAGAGACAACACAATAAGTGTCTGGGGCCCAAGACTGTTCAGTTGCCTCTCAGCATACATAAGGGAGATTACCAATAGACCCCTGGCTGTCTTCAAGAAGGCGCTGGACAGGCACCTAAAGTCAGTACCTGACCAACCAGGCTGTGGTTCGTACGTAAGCTTGCGTGCGGCCAGCAGTAACAGCCTGGTTGATCAGACCCTGATCCACCATGAGGCCTGGTCTCAGACCGGGCCGCGGGGGTGTTCTGATTGGGACCAGGGGACCATGTCTGATTGGGATCAGGGGACCATATCTGGTTGGGACCATGGGACCATATCTGGTTGGGATCAGGGGACCATGTCTGGTTGGGACCAGGGGACCATGTCTGGTTGGGACCATGGGATCATATCTGGTTGGGACCAGGGGACCATATCTGGTTGGGACCATGGGACCATATCTGGTTGGGACCAGGGGACCATATCTGGTTGGGACCATGGGACCATATCTGGTTGGGACCAGGGGACCATGTCTAGTTCGAACCAGGGGACCATATCTGGTTGGGGCCATGGGACCATGTCTGGTTGGGACCAGGGGACCATATCTGGTTGGGACCAGGGGACCATGTCCGGTTGGGACCAGGGGACCATATCTGGTTGGGACCAGGGGACCATGTCTGATTGGGACCAGGGGACCATGTCTGGTTGGGACCAGGGGACCATATCTGGTTGGGACCAGGGGACCATGTCTGGTTGGGACCAGGGAACCATGTCTGGTTGGGACCAGGGGACCATATCTGGTTGGGACCAGGGGACCATGTCTGGTTGGGACCAGGGGACCATGTCTGGTTGGGACCAGGGGACCATATCTGGTTGGGACCAGGGGACCATGTCTGGTTGGGACCAGGGGACCATGTCTGGTTGGGACCAGGGGACCATGTCTGGTTGGGACCAGGAGACCATGTCTGGTTGGGACCAGGGGACCATGTCTGGTTGGGACCAGGGGACCATATCTGGTTGGGGAAAGGGAAGCTGGGTGGGCAGGGGCCCTGGTTGGGGGGGGAAAATTGGGTTGGGAAGGGGGGGAACGGTTAAAGTTGTTGGGAAGGGGGGTTTTTTGGGCGGGGGGAGTTTTGGGGGCGGGGTTCTTTAAATTTGGTAGGGGGGAAAGGGGGGAAAAAACAAGGGATCGGGGGAAACCCC
>NW_026470888.1:0-31706 GCF_026875155.1 Cherax quadricarinatus | reverse complement strand
TTCCCCCTTTTTTACTTATCCCCGTGAACTGTTTTAATGGGGGTTAAAAATTAACAAAGTTGCTGAAAAATTTCCAATTTGCTTTTTGGGAAATTTTATTTAAATCAAGGGGGCCTGGGGTGAAAACCCCCCCCCAAAAGGGGGGAGCGTCCGGGGGGGGGGAAAATTTTTAAAATTTTAAACCGTGGTTCAAAGAGAAAATTACGGGGTGTTTACCGGGGGTTTCCCTCCGGGGGGAAAGTTTAAAGGACCCCAAGGGAAAAATTAGCACCCAAAAAACCCCCCGGGATCGGGTGGCAACCCGGGGTTTTAAAAATCCGGGAAAAATCCCCGGGAATTAAGTTTAAAAAAGGATAATCTTTTGGGAAAAAAAAAAAATTTTTTTTTAAGAAAAACCCCAAAAACCCCCCCCCACAATTTAAAACCCCAAAATTTTTAAAATTTTTATTAACGGGATTTTGGGTTTGGGGGTTGGAAATTTTCTTTAAAAAAAATTTACCCCCAAAAGAAAATTTTTTAAAAAAAAAAAGGGAAAAACCCAAGCTTCATTTTTAAAAAAAAAAATTTTGTTAAAACCCAAAAGGGGGGGGTTTTTGGGTTGGTCCCTTCAAATTGGGGACATTTAAAAAGTTTTTTTTTCAATTTTTTTTTGGGAAAAAAATTTTCCAAATCCCCAAAAAAACCCTGGGGCCTCCCCCAAAAAACCCCACCCCCAAACAAAAAAAAAAAAAGGTTTTTGAAACCCCATAAAACCCCAAAAAATTTAAGAAACGTAAATTCAAAAGAAAAAGGGACTCTTTAAAAAAAAAGGGGTTTGGGGGGAGCTTAGGGGGGGGGAAAAAAACCCAAAAAAAATTTTTAACCCGGGGGGGGCCTCAAATTACCCAAACCAATTTTTTTAATTAGAAAAAACCATTTGGTTTTTAACCGTATTTTATTTTTACAAAATTTGGGGGGCGGCCCCCAAAACCCAATTCCAAAAAAAGCGGTATTTGTCGGGGGCCCCCAAAACCCTTTTTTTTTTTTTAAAAAATTCCCCCGGCCCCATTCAAAACCCCCCCCCCCAAAAAAAAAACCCATGGAAAGTTTTCAACAAAGCTATTTCGGGGGGGGAAAAAAGCTAGGGAGAAGTTAAAAGGAAACCAATAAACCCATTAAAAAGGAAAAAGAACCCAATGTTTCCCTTTCCCCAATCCTGCCGCCCCAAAAAAAATTTTTTTTCCCCCCCCCCAAAAAATTTTAAATTTTTAAATTGCCCGAAAAAAAAAAAGGGGGGTTTTTAAAAAGGGGGTGGGGGCCCTGGGGGGTTTCCACGGGGGGGTTAAAAAAAAATTTTTAATTTAACGGGGTTTGGGGGGTGAAAAAATCAAAATGGGGGGAATGGGGGGGAAAAGGGGGTTTTAAAAAGGGGGGGGGAAGAAAACGGGGGGAAAATTAATAAGCTAAAAACAAGATGTTGGAAAATTTTTTTTCCAGTCAGGGCAGGGGGGGGGAAAAGAGGGATGGTGAGGCAAAACCCCTTTAGTTTAGCAAAAAACCCAGGGGAGGGGGCCAAAACCAGGGGAAAGGGGGGGGGGGGGCCCGACCCTTGGTAAAAAACCCCCCAAGGGGGGGGGGGGCCCCGGCAACGTGGGGGGCGGATTTTTCCCCTTTTGCAACCACAAAGGGTGGCCCTATTTTTCCCCAAAAAAAAACCCCCCACCCCCCAAAGGGATCCCCCAAAAGGGGTTTAAAGGAACCAATCCTTTTTCCCCCCAAAACCACACCAAACCCCCCCGGGTTGGGTTTTATACTTGAAGGTGAGAAACTAACGCCTTACAGGCCCTACCCCAAAGGCCGGTCCGACCGGGGGGGGGGGGCTTTCCCCCTCGGAACCCCCGGTAAAATGGGACGGGGGGGAAAAATTTTGCAAGGGGGGGGGCCTTTTCGAATTTCAGAAAAAGGGGACAAGGAATTTAAAAAGGGGAAAAAAGGGGTGAGGGTTTTTTGATAAAATTCAGGGGGATTTAAAAACAACCCCCTGGAGTAAAGGGAAAGGAGGGAAAAAAGGGAAGGGAGGGGGAAAAAGAAAAAAGGGGGGGCCCAGGTTTTAAAACCCCTTCCCCCAAAACAGGGGAAAAAAACCTCCCCCCAAACCCCCACCAAAACTCCCCCTTTAAACCTCCCCTCCCTCCGGGAAACCAAAAATGTGAAAACAAAAGACGTGCAACGGGCGTAAAAAAGATCTAAACGGGGAAAAAAAAGGGGCCCTTCCCAAACAAACTCCCCCAAAAACAAAAAGGGAAGGGGGGTTTTAACGCCCCCGGGGCCCCGGGTCTGTGAAAAGGCCTGATGGTGGACCAAGCCTGACCCGGGGGCTGTTGGCCGCACGAAACCGAGACAACCACAGCCCATTTTGGGTTCGTTCGTAAAAGTACAAAAAATATATTTTTTTGAATATTTATTATTTTTTAAAAATACGAGAAACATTAAAAAACCCAAAAAAAGTGGGAAAACGGGATTTTTTTTGCGTTCTCATGGGGTAGGGCACCCTTGCTTTTCATTGGGGTGAGTTGCCGGTTTTTGCTTTTTATGGGGGTTTTTTGTGTGCAATTTTGGTATTAAACCCTCTGAATTTTCAAGTGTATATTTCATGTATTCTCCCCCTCGTTCTAGCGATACGGTTCAGGGGAAATTCAGCGTTTCCGTGTTTTTCCACTTGGGCGCCCTGAAGGTTCCTTTTACATTTTCTAGGTCATCAAATTTTACCCTAAAAGTTCTGTTAGGGCACTAAAATTTTCCCGCCTGATGGAAAGGCGATTTGAAGAGTGTCTCATGGGCAGGCATCCTAGTTTTTAAAGGTTCTCATTATCCCTCCCGTCTTTTTCTGCAGATGCGATGTACAAGTTATGGTCTTTGAAGGTGAGTGTTCTGATGGGCACTCCCAGGTCTTTTACATTGTTTCGCTCTATTGTGTGGGGGAATTTGTTTTTTTCTCCCATGTAAAATTTAATTTTCCCCCCGTTTTTTTATGGGGTAATTTAAATTTCACATCATTTAATTTTATATTGTTTTCTGCGGGAACAGGAAGCCTTAATCCCCGGGTTGGGGATTCTGACTGTCTTTTGTAAAAGGACTGATTCACACTAACCTTTTAACCAACCGTACTACACTTTTAACACTGATCCACAAACCATTAGATTTTGGCCATTCTTTGTTTGCATTTATTTCTCACAGCTTATAGTTCTTTCTTTTTCCCGACTTTCCCACAGTGCTGTATGACCCCGGTGGGGTTTTGCCACCCTCGGGGCCCCATATGAGGCCAGGGTCAATCGCCGGCGGCTGTTAAAAATTAGGAGTGTTTCCCCAAAAACTTGCTGTCCATATTCACCCAAAGTGAAAGGGTACCGGGGGTTGGAGGTGTGGGTTCCCTCCCGAACAAAATTTTTAATGTCCCGAAAAGCTCTACTAACAAGGGGGGGGTTCTTATAGATATGTCCTGACGTTGCTAAGCCTGTTCCTTGTACATGTACGTGTAGAAAAAAAGGCAAAAAAAAAAAAAGACGTTTCACTCCCGAGGCTCCCGCTTTCCCTTCTGTTAAAGAACTTCTTTTAAGACCTTGGTATCTACACTCTCAAAAACACCACCCAATACCAACGGGTCCTGCCTTCCCCGGGGTTGTCGCCAAAATTTCCCAAGTGTTCCCTCGTGAATCATGTTTCCTTCCCTGGATTCCCGGGTTTAGGGGGGACCCCCCCGTACGCCCTGGTAGTATAAGTTGGTCGATCTAGGAAAAACTGCCGGATAAGAAAAATGGAAAAAAAAGAGATTTTAAAGATGGGGTCTGTAGGACCTTAGGGGTGCAGGGGGGGGTTGTTTAATATGATTAAATCAGCCCCAAGGGATGAGAGACTTTTTTCCCAACATTAATAAGTAGGACATAAATGAACAAAGGTTCGGGTGGCAGGGGGCAGTTCCAGGATAATGAGTGCTGTCAGGGGGACAATTTAATATTTTTTTAAAAATACCCCCCAGGGTAGGGATTTTTCTGGTAATTATAAGTATAAAAAGGGAAGGAAGTCAATTTGACACCCAAACTCAATCACTTGATGTGGGGGAGGCGTAAAAAAAAAAGGATTTGGGGGAGCAGGTGGGCCGTTCCCGGTTTAAAGAGGTGGGAAAAAGAATGTGAATGGGGGGTTTTTTAAAGCACAGGTGTGTCAGGGGGACGTTTAATATGTTTAACATCCCCCCAAGGGATAGAGAGGGCTTTTTCGGTAATTACTAATATAAGAAGGTGGAATGATCCTTCTGACTCCCCAAACCAAACACTCTGATAGAAGTGAGAGGCAGTACAAAAGGGTTTAGGTGACTGGGTACAAACTTTCCATCTCCGAGGGACCCCCCCCCCCTTCCCGGGGCGCGATCATGACGCGACTGTTTCTACTTCAAACAACAGCTGGGTTTTTAAAAAACGCGGGAATGGATGGGGAGCTGTCCCCCAGGGAAAAAGGGTTCCGGGATAAGACCTGGAAAATAAGAGTTGGGGGGTCTGTATGACCTTAGGGGTGACAGGGGAGGATTTTTATGTTTAATTCCCCCCAAAGGGGATAGAGAGTCTTTTTTATAAGTGGGAAAAGAGTAGGTAAGACACTTCTGACTCCCCAAACTCTATTACTCTGATAGATGGAGAGGGCGCAAAAATTATAGTCGATGCTTGACCCTGGGGAAAAAATCTCTTACGGGTTTTTTCTCTTTCCCCGCCAAAGATTGCAAATGTCCTCTCTACTAGTTCCTCTTCTTTCAGTACTCCCTTATTCAGTACTGCTATTAGCTTCTTTCGTCTTCCTCCACTTTGTCAGCTGTCTTTTATCTTTAAATAAATTTAAACTTTGTTTCTCTGGCATCTGGATGACCATGGATAACAGTGTGATAGGCATCTAAGTAATGCGCTTATCTTCAAATGAGCTAAGACTCGTTTTTTTGTTTCCCTAGTGGTGATTAGTGGTCATCTGAACTTTTACATTTCCTAATTTGCTACTATATTGGAAAGTTGTATGTTTAGAACCGTCTTCCAGCACACTTATAAAGTTATGATTAATAATTCGTTGTTCAGATGAGGACTCCTTTCGCAGCGATTAGGCTCGTTATTAATCTGCTCAGCAGATGCTATTCATTTTGGGTTTAAGCAGACGATTTCTGGAAATAAGGCGGTCCCCCACCTCACTTTTAAGTAAGCCTAGAGCATCCCTTCCTTGGCATTGTTGAGAGGATGTCTGTGGGGGAAAATTTAGATGTGGTATATCCATTTCCTCAATGGTTTCCTTACGATCTCATCAGTAAGGTTTTTGTGCCCTCTAAACAGGCGATGACACTATCGGTATATGAATAGATTAGTTTTATTTTGTCTTGGTATGTTTTTTAAGAATCATATACAAAAATGGTACAGCTTAAAATTTGGGCAAGTTTAGTATATGGTAACCTATTAATAGGGTAAGTGGTTTTATGGCTGCGTCCCGTCGTAACCAAATATTTGTTATGAAGCCTTTATGGCTCTTCTTAAATAGTGGATTACTCACCGCCTCGCAAACCATGCTCATGTTGATTGTTATTGGCTTCGTTTTGTTGGCTTTTTGGATGGATTAAAACAAATGTCATGCCGAATACAGAATTGGTCAACAATTTAAATAATCGCTGAAGTCTTTACTAGTGCTCCTATTGCGTTGCCTCACGTTCCCCCCCCCCCCCCCCCAACAACAACACCCCCCCCCAACCCAAAAAAAAAACCCAATCTGTTTCACATAGCCCGCCGATATGTTCCTTGTGAGGAATTCATATTTGCTATGAATTTTTCTCAATTTGTAGACCTTTCTCCAAGATTCAACTGCATAAAGGCAATGATATTAGGTAGTTTCGTTTGTGGAGATGTCCAACATAATTTGTATTGTACGGGGTTGTTTTGAGTACTGATGGCCAATTGCTGTTTACTGTACTCAGATAGATCACTCTAATGTTTCTGTCTTGTGATAGAGACATTTAGTGGTAAGTAATCCGTGTGCGAGCTAATTCTGGGGCTTTCCTAGAGTCGTCTATAAGAAGCAAGTAACCTTTCTTTTGAGTACTGGGAGTTTACTGGAGTTTAACCGGAGAGAGTTTCGGGGGTCAACGCCCCCCGCGGCCCGTCTGTGACCAGGGCCTCCTGGTGGAATCAGCGCATGATCATCACAGGTGGTGCTGCTGGCTGCACGCAAATCCAACGTACGAGCCACAGCCGGCTGTTCAGGAACTGACTGTTGGTGCTTGTCCCAGTGCCAGCTTGAAGATGCCGGGGGTCTGTTGTAATCCACCCTTATGTGTGCTGGGAGGCAGTTGAATCAGTCTCCGGGGCCTGACACTTATTGTATGGTCTCTTAACGTGCTAGTGACACCCTGTCCTTTCATTTGGGGGTGGTGCATCGTCTGCCAAGTCTTTTGCTTTCGTATTGAGTGATTTTCGTGTGCAAGTTTGGGTACTAGTCCCTCTAGGTTTTCAACGGTGTATATATACATGTTTATCTCTCCCTCTGAGTTCCAGGGTATACAGGGTTTAGTAACCTTAATCGCTCAAGTAATGAGGGTTTTATCTTCGGTTATGCGCGCCGTTTGGAAAGTTCTTGTACATTGGTTTTTCTTTTTAAGGATGGCAATTTCTCCTGCCTTGTAAGGTGATGTTTAGAGGGCAGCAATATTCAGCCTAGATAAGAACATGTGCTGAAGAGTGTTCATCATGGGCTTGGCCTCCTAGTTTTGAAGGTTCTCATTATCCATACTGTCATTTTTCTTGAAGATGCGATTGATACAATGTTTGGTCTTGAAGGTGAGGATCCTCGACTACATCACTCTAGGTCTTTGACGTTGGTTGTTTCGCTCTATTTTGTGGCCAGATTTTGTTTTGTACTCTGATGATGATTTATTTTTCTCATGTATACCATATCTGGAGTAATTGAAAATTCTCATCGTTGAACTTCATATTGTCTTTCTGCAAGCATGAAAGATTTGTTGATGTCCGCCTGGGCCTTGCGTGTCTGCAATGGACGACACTGACTTGCAGATTCGGGTGTCATCTGCAAAGGAAGACACGGTGCTTGTGGCTGATCCATTTTGTTATGTCGGATATGGGATGAGGAACAAGATGGGAGCTAGTTACTGTGCCCTTGCAAATTTCCTCCTCCCCCTTTTTCCCACCCCCTCCCCCATGGGACAGAGCTTTTCACCGTATGCTGCTCGGACTTTACTCTGTTGCACGACTACTCTCTGTTGTTCTTGTTACGTGAGGAAATTATAGATCCATCGGTCCGACTTTTCCTGTTAATTCTTATGCGCGCATTTGTTGCGCTATTACGCCATGGTCAACCTTGTCGAAGGCTTTTGCAAAGTCTGTATATATTACATCTTGCGTTTTTTTGTCTTCTAGTGCATTTAGGAATTGTTCGTTAGTGATCAGTAGTTGAGACAGAAGGAGCGACTTTATAAACCATGTTGCCTGGGTTGTGTATTGATGGGTTTCTAGATGGGTGGTGTTCTTGCTTTTAGGACCCTTTCAAAGTTTTTTATGATATGGGATGTTAGTGCTATTGGTCTGTAGTTCTTTGCTGTTGCTTTACTGACCCCCTTTGTGGAGTGGGGCTATGTCTGTTGTTTTTTGTAACTGTAGGACATGACCCCCGTGTCCATGTCCCTCTCCATAGGTTGGAAATGGCTCGTGATAGGGGCCTTCTTGCAGTTCTTGATGAACACAGGTTCCATGAGTCTGGACTGGCGAGTGCATGGGCATGCATTAAGCGCCTGTTCGAAAGTCATTTGCGTCAGGAATAACATCGGATAGGCTTGTGTAGTCAAATTGTGTGGCTCTCTTCATAAAAATTCATTTGGTCTTCGAACTCTCAGTCTGGTTAGCGGCTGGCCTAAAAAACGAGGTATATTGGGACTTGAGTGCTCCACTCATTTCCTTGTGTCATCTGTGGTAGGACCATCTTGTTAATGTAGGGGCCCAATACTGGACAGTTGTTCTCGAATTTGATTTGGCATAGGTAGAAGGAAATAATTTGGGTTTCTTTCGATTTCATTTTATGGCTTTTAGTTCTTACCGCGATTCCTGACTCCTAAAGGGATTCTTTTAGCTTAAGTTCAGATGCTTGTACTGTTTCTCTGTCCAGTGTCTCCCTGCGCATTTCAGATATATTGACCTGCTTTTAGCGCTCTGTTATCTTTTCCGTCGACTGTATAGGGAGCGCCTGTCTCTTTCTATTTTTACATTATATCCTCCTTTTTCTTAGAGGATAAGCCTGTGCATACATCGAGTGCACCGAGTTTATCTGTTCTAGGGCATATTTGGTCTGTGTTGTTAGTATATCTTCCCAGCTTATATCGCGTTAGGAAATGTGGTTTACTTGGTCCCACTTTATGTTTTGTTATTGAAGTTGAATTTGGTGAATGCTCCCTCGTGCTAGTCTCATTTTGTCGGTTGGGGCTCATGCATACAGTCTGAACCTCAATTATGTTGTGATATGAGTATATTGTTTTTGATATGGTGATTTTCTTATCAGATCATCATTGTTAGTGAAAGATGAGGTCTAGTGTATTCTCAAGTCTTGTAGGCTCTATTATTTGTGTTTAAATTGAAATTTTGTGCAGAGAGAGATTTAAAAAAGCTCGTGTTCTGATGAGTGTGAGTTTGCATCTGAGCTGCCTCCTGGTGTTATTACTGCAAAAATATTTTTTGCTATATTCCTCCATTTTAGGTGCCTTAAGTTGAAATCCCCCAGGAGCAAGATGTGGGTGCACGGTGCTTGGAAGATTTTCCATACAGTGGTCAATTTTTATACAGCTGTCTGGGAATTGCTGGGGATGTTTGCATCGGAGGCTTGTAGGACTACCACAATGATAGGTTTTGGTTTCGACCTCTTACTGCTAAATACAAACCTACACTACGTCATTTGAGGCATTAAGCAGTCTGTGCAACAAAGTGACTCTGCAATTACAGGCCACCCCCCCCTTTTGCATGTTCACTTGGTACATTCTGTATAGGTTGTAACCTGGGATCCATACTTCGTTGTCAAGTGATCCTTTATGTGCGGTTCTCAGTGAAAGCCGCGAACATTGCCTTTGCCTCTGCTAAAGCAGTCCACGGTGAACAAAAGGTATTTGTTGTTGTAGCTGGCTTTAGACCCTGTTATATTTGCAAAGAATGAATGTTATCGCGATGAGTGGTATTGTTGGTACTGGGGGGCGGGGGGGTTTCCGGATTAGTATCTGTATCTTGTTGGTTTTGGAGTGGAGGTCATCGACTGTGGTTCAATCAGGAATGGGACTGGATATTGGTGTACGATTTTGCATTTCGCCAGTTTTTTTTCCTTCCGGCACTAAAAAACCTCTCCCTCTTGAGAGGCTGTGGCTACCCAGGTTTTCCCTTGGCTGGATAGTTTTGTATCTTTTTTGTTCCCCTTTTGATGGTATGCCTGGCAATATTTAAGTTATAAGCACAGTCTTTTCTGTATGAAGAGGTACACATTTCAGGGAGAAAAGCTTAAGGAAGGGGAGTTTGCATTTACTGTTTTCATATGGGGAATGGCTTTTCTAGAGGTGTCATAGTTGCATGTCCATCTGTTTTTCCAGATTTCCATGCCAGCAGATACCAAGTGCATAGCTACTGTGCACAGGCTTGGTTTCCGCTTGCCTTGGGTTTCTGTGACTGTATTCCCTGTTGGTGCATGTTTAACTGTCTTACTCTCTATCCTTCCTAGCACCAAACAATGGAGCTTCCCACAGTTGTTTTTGTATTTTATCCTCCTATTGCTATTGGGAGTCCCCTTGTTTGCTATTTCCTGCGGTATTTCTTGTTTGCAATATTGGTTTTATCTTATCTTTTTGAACTACACTTGTTTCCTACTAGCTCCTGTCCCCTATGAGGTTCATTTATATGTATTCCTTCCTGCGTATAATTCCCGTCTACCTGGACAATATCTCCAGCTTCACCATTTCTGTCTCCAGGACAGTAATCTCCAGTTACCATTTCCTGTCTCCCCAGGGACAGCACCTCCGCTTCACCAATTACTGTCTCCCAGGACAGTATCTCCAGATTAACCATATCTGTCTCCCAGGAGCACCTCAAGTTCACCATTTCTGTCTCCAGGGACCGTATCTCAGTTCAACCATTTATGTCCTCCCAGGACAGCACCTCCAGCTTTCACATTTACTGTCTCCTATGGAGCACCTCCAGCTTCACCATTACTGTCTACAGGTACAGCACCTCAAGCTTCACATTACTGTCTCCCAGGACAGCACTATCAGCCCCACATTTATGACTACCAGGGACATCACATCAGCCTTAAAGTTTATGACTACATGGCAGTATCAGGGCAGTAGCATTAGCCAGACATTTTATTTCCATTGTTGTAGAAGCTTCAGGTTTTCTATGAAAGCCAAGCTTTGATGTTGTCCTCTTTTAATACCCTTGTGATTTTAGTCCACAGATTTTCCTTTTTTGAGTCCCCAAAAAACACTCTCTGTTTTAATACTGCTTGTCTAGTTCTGGAATCTGCACGGGGGGTGACCCCAATTTCCCAAAAAAATTGAAAATTTTTATCCAGGGGGGAAGCCCGTTTGTTTGACTGCCACGACTACCAGGCTTCAAAATGTTTGAATGGTTGATTTACTGCAATTCTACTCAACCTCTTAAAAATTCTATTAAAAACCTAAATGAAGCTCTAGTATTTGATTTTGTTTTAACTCTTTTTGTATTTGGACGCTTACCGTCACGTTTGTTTTTTTAATGTTTGTGTTTATAGGGGCCTAAAACCCCCACCGTTTACTCTGCTTTATGTCCAACAAAAACTTTTTGAAACCGTCCCGGGTTCGGACCAGTAAAGGGTTTTCGGACCGGGCAAGGGTTTGGGGGCCATCGATCTGCTCTGATCAGTGGGTCACTTTTTTAAAAAACTACTGGTCGGTGATTTGAGTAACACTGAAGGATCTACTGGAAATTATTCCCCGAGTAATATGTGATTTGACTGTACAAAATTTAATTGGTGTTTAAGAGCCCGGGGTATCTGGCGCTCCTCAATGACGAACGTCACCTCCTTGGTTATCAATGCTGTATTGGTTTTCTCTTTTTTTTTTTTTTTTTTTTTTTTTTTTTTTTTTTTCTTTTTTTCCCTCCCACCCCAAAAAGTATATTTATATAGTTGCTGGTGCAAAATTTTTGGGGGAAGGGCGCTTTTTCTGTAGTAATAAAGCTTCCTTGTGTATATTGCGATGTGGTAACTACAGGTTATAGAAATTACAGTAACGTCTCTATTCAAGAAAAAAAAAACTAATGAAAGTCACTCCACTCCACTAAGTACCTTTTAATTGGTTTGTTTCTACTACAGCACTGTTTCCTTTTAAACATGGTACACTAGATTTTATGCGAGTACACTGGCAAGCCCGGGAAAATTATTTAAAAAACGCTGACCTGGGTAAGTTTGGCGACTTCTGGCAAACCTGGGGGCCCCTATAGGGTTACACTTATTTCAATTCACCTGTTTTCAAAAAGAACTTTAGCCTTTTCATCAATATACTAGGGAGCCCTGTGTAACACTTACACTATGTATATCAATGTTTCAGGGGGGACTTTCTTTCCTCTGCATGAAAAGTTCAAATATTTTTTTTTCCACACGGGACGGCCTTGTTTCCCCCTCTGCGGGAAAACTTTGCTAGTGAAACCTAATTTCCTTTTTTTTGGACTCAGTATATAATGTTTTCCCCCCAAAAGATTTTTTCCCAGGCGCGGGGGGGGGGGGGGAATGTACCCTATAGGATTGATGACAAAAATTAAAAGTTTAGCCGGGTTTAAAGAGCGCCGGAAAACACAAAAAACCCCGGACCCACAACGAGGAACGTGACAGCTGGCACGCTTTTTCAAATAAACCCCTTTGGGTTTTTTTGGGAAAGAAGACGCCTTTTGCGAAAAAAACTCCCATTTCTGGGGTGAGAGTTTTGAATGTTTGCTTTAGGGCAGCGCCTCGTCATGAAAGGGAAACCATAAAGAGAATTAAAATAAAAGTATGGGAAAAATTTTAAACTTACTAAGTTTTTCTCATAAAAAATTGGGTTAAATTTGAACTGGTTTTTGGGGCCTTTGAGAAAACGTCCTAACAGCAGTAGTAAAGGGCCTCTTTTTATTAGACTGTAGGAGGGTTATAAAGTCCTGATCGGAATTTAAAATTCTAATTCCCACCCCAGGGTTTTTTAAAGGGAAGGCAAAATAGGCAAAGCCGGGAGAGAAACATAGTGAAAAATTCTAATTATAGTGTTGTATAAAAATTCCTAGAAGGGGGAAAGGGCCCAGCCAGAAAGCCCTAAAATCACAGCTGAGTATACTAGGGTTTTTTTTCCTAGAGTTTAAACAAGCTTTTTTTCTCCCAAACCAAAATTGGGGGGGGCATGATCAAATTTTTCTTTTTGGGCCCTAATATGCTTCTTAGACAGTAAACTGTGAAACCCTTTTTTTGGGGGAAAAAGTCTTCTTTTCAAAGCCTTTTTTGGGGAGTGCAATATTCTTTGGGGAAACATTTTGTTTGGGGTTTAATAAGCACCCCCAACTTTGGGGGGGTTTGTTGACTTATATCGCCTCTGTAAAATTTAAAGGGTAAATTTTAAAAGTATGTGCGCTAAACCCAAAATTTAGCCAAACCGCGGACAAAAAAGGTAGCCCATCCGGGGAAAACGTAGTCCCCTCCTATTTTTTACCTTTGGGAAATTTATATCCCTGTTTCTTTTTAAAAACATTGTTTGGGGGTTTTAAAACATTTTGTTCTTTAATTATCAAAGCCATATAAATTTTGGATAGGTTTTGAATAAAAACAGGCAAATTTTTACCTGAATTTTCTCCCTTTTAAATTTTAAATTTTTGCGAGTGTCCAAAAATTAATTAGCCTTGGGGCTTTTGAGGGTCATGATCCCTCCCCTTTTGGTTTGGTTGGGTAAAGTCCTGATGACAAAAGTTGCACTTCTTCTGTTAGGGAAAAATGTTTATGTGCTCCCTGGTCATAGGGAAGTGGATAACGGGGAGTGTTCATTTTTTTCCCAAACCCAAAAGACGAAAGTCTATCATAAAAATATGTTAAATACACTTTTCCCCCCCGATGGACTATCTATCTATTATAGTGATTTTCTTTTTCTATAAACTTATAGCCTTTAAGCTATTGCTAGTGTCAAAGCTGTTATTACCCCCTTGGCTTACGATTATCGAGATGGCTTCAAAACCCAAACAAAGGCAGTATGAGGGGCAATTTGCCCTTGTGATTTATTTTTGAATTTGCCAAACCGTTCCAGCTGGGGGAAAAAAAATTCAACTTTTGTTGGTTGTCGCATAAATTTAAAAAGGGTTTTTTTAAGTTGCAAATGTCCCCTTTTTTCACTTAAAAAATTCAACCCAATGTGTTATTGGGGAATGTTTTCTGGGGGAAAAATTTTCCATTTTTTCCTGGAAGTGCTTGTTTTAAAAGTTTACATGAGTCTTTCCCAAACAAAAAAACAAGGGCATTTCCAGTGAATTTTTTATTACTTCCCCCAAACGACATAAATTTGCATGATGGGGCCCCTTCATGAGAAGTTAAGCAATAAATAAATATTGATATTTTGTTGTCAGATCGAGTTTGGGTTTGTCACTCCACTGGACAGGGAGAGTCACTGCGGATTTAATTGACAAATTTCGGAAGGTTTTCACATCTGGGTAAAATTAATCGTCTGTTTTATCCCACCCCCAGCCAAGTCTACGACAAAAAAAGGGCCCGCCGGGGACTTTGGGAATAAAAAGCTTTTTTTTACCCCTCTGGGGTTTTAAATATCGATTTTTCCTCGAAAAAGATGTGGGATATTCTTTTTTGTCTCCTAGGTACCCACGCCCCTCCATTCTTGCATTTTACAATATAAAAAACCCTTTATATAATCTAGTATAAAGGGGCCTGATCCCTCGCCCGATAAAATTTCAGTTTCAAATCGCGTGCTAAGGTACTCCCCCCCATGCCCGTAAGAGCCGAGATATATATCTCGTAAAAATATTTTTTCGGGGAAAAATTTTATAAAAAGTTTCACGACTGTCATCCTCTCCATTTAGCGACTGTCTGCGCAAAAAAAAAAAGGTTTAGTTCAGCTAAAATCCTAAGAGCATTTTCAAAAAGTGTTTCTTTCCTGTTAGAACATTTAAAAAAACTTTTAATATGCCGCAAAAAATGTTATTGCAAAGGGATAAAGAAAAAAATATGGGGCCCTTTGTTTATGAGAGGGGGAATTAAAAATTTTTTAATTGGGACAAAAGTGACCTTGAAAAACTTTCCCGCCGCTGATGATATGGGGGTTCCTCTAAAAGGGAAATTTCGTCTCCCATTTCACTCTTTCCTTTTTGGGAACAAAAATTTTTTTTACCTGAAGTAAACCTTTCGATTAGCAGAGGGGGGGAAAAAAAGAAAAGTGTATTGACCCTTTGGGGAAGAGGAGTTTCACTTGTGGCGGCGGGGTTCTCCACCACTGGGCCCGGCAATCGGCCCCAAACTTGCTCTTGGGGGGAGTGTTCGGTCGAAGTTTATCGGGGGACCCCAAAATGTTGGGAATAATTTAATTAGGAAATTTATTTATTATTTTTTTTTGGTTTTAGATATACTGGGATAATTTAAATTCGAGCAATTTTAAAAAAAAAATTGTTACTTTTAAAAATTTTAAAAAAACTGGGGAAGCAAAGAAATTTATGGAATATAAGGGTTTCCCTAAAAATTGATTTTTATTTTTTTTGTGAGTATTTTATAAACATATCTTAAAAAGTTTAAATTTTAAATAAAAATAATTGATTAAAAAAAGAGCGCGGCCCTTTTTTTCCTGGCCCCCCCCCGGTCATCTGCTTGGAGTATTCCCCCGCCCCAACTGTTGGAAAAATTATTATTAGCTAAAGACTTATTTCATTATCTGAAAATAGCAGTTTTAAGAAAACATCAATTCAGAGTTTTTAACCTGGAAATCTCACCTGTCACGCATTCCTGCGATGAGCTGTGACATTCGCCCACACACTGATACCCCGCAAAAAAACCAAGGGAATGTGTGGTGACCCAAAACCCGGAGGGTATAATCCCCCGCTTTGGTGGCTTCTGCGGTGGGTGACGAGTCATAGCTGTTTTTTCATTTCACTCTCACTTTTCATTTTTCCATAAATTATTTAAATTATTTTTTAATTTTTTAATCTCCAAATTGTTTGAGAAGTTTTTACCTGCTTTAATCAAAGGGCTGGTAATTTTCTTGAGTGAGGGGGAAGAGCCCCTTTCCCCCTAGAGGGAAAAAGGTGAGCGATTTTAGAAAGCTTTTAGGATAGCTTTGCTCAAAAGATATTTAAAATTTTCCCCAAAATTTGGGTCATTTTTTTCCAAAATCAGTCTCTTCTATTTTCACGAGAATCTTTTTAAAAAAAAAACCCTGTAAGTTTATTTTTTAAAAATATAAAAAAAATCTAGAAAAGATTTCTTATTTTTCAATAAATTTAAGAGGGAAAAATCTGGGAAGAACTCTTTTCCCAAACAAAAAAAAATAAGAATTTAGACCGGGTTTAGTAGGGAGGTTTTCGTAAATTGCCATAGTCATGTGAATTTCCAAATTTGTAAAAAGCCGAGGCGGGGGAAAAGGGTTTAAATTTAAATTTAAATTTATAGTTTTGTCCATCGCCAAAACAAAATATTCTTAAAAAAAAAAAATAAAAAATAATATTTTTTTCCCCCAAATAAAAAAAAATTTAGGCTCACCCGGGCAGAAAGTGGTGGAGCCTCCCTTTTTTTGTCTGTGACCCCAATTTCTACCCACCACCCCCTGGCGTGGGGAAAAGGTAGTAAAAACTGCGTAATACCCAGACGCCTTCACTGTCGGTCGGGTTTTTTTTTTCTATGGTTTTTCGGGGCGGGGAAGGTCTTGTTTCCATTGTTTCTTCATTTTGGGGAAAAAACCCCCCCTTTCCCTCCCCTCTGTTTTTGAATAAAAAGAAATTTTTATATAAAAGATGATTTTCCACAAAAAAGGTTCTTTTGAGAGGGGAAAAGTTGGAAAAGGTCGGTCCTTTACAGGGGAAAGGTTAAATTTTTTCAGAGAGCCTGCAAAAATACTTGTGGGTGGTTTTAGGGGAAAAAAAGGGCAGGAAAAAGAGCAGTTAGTGGAGGTTTATGAAAAAAAATTTGCCGGTTTTTTCGCGAGAATAATCTTTTCCCAGTCTGGTTTGATTAAACTCCCCCTTTGAAAAAATCCCCTCTTTAGGGGAAAAAAATAATTTTTGTAAAAGGTTCATTAACCCGGCGGTTTACCAAAACCCCCTTAGACAGACAATAGCTTCTTTTAATAATTGATGACCTTTTTAATGAGCATTTAAAGGGAGGGTTATTATAGTTTATTTTTTACTAGGGGAAAGACCGACCCAAATTTACCCGTAATTCCCCATATCTAAAAAAAATTTTTTTTTATTTCCACAAGGAAAATTGTAGTCATTAATTTTTTTTTTTTAAAGACACGAGACTGTCTCATTTGGGGAAATGTCCCCCCGGGCGAAAAATTTAGGGAAAAAAAAAATCTAGCCCGAAATTTGTTGAGTTATATCGTCACGTCCTGGGTTTAAAATACGGCTATCTTTTTGGTTGTTTTAACCGCTCCAGGGGAAAATTTAAATTTACAAAAGCTTCATTCCCGGGAGAGGGCAACTGTAAAAACTTTTATACCGCTGGTAAAAACAAAAAGGGCCCTTAAATTCACATAAAAAAAAAAATTTCTAGAAAAAATATTTTGAGACGCCCAATACCCCCGGGGGCTTTACTGGGAATGTTAAAAAAATTTTTAGGCAGCTAGGGAAAAAAAAACCCTCTATTACTTTTTAAGCGTAGGAGATTATCTTCTTCTCAGGGGGGGGGCCTTTATACTTTGCAAAAATTTTGCGGGCCCCCTGCGATTTCCCAGAGGGAAAAATTTCATAGCCGCTGCCCTGCATTTTATCACCTCCCGACTTGGGGACATGCTTTATTACTTTCACACAATGGTGGCATTAAATATTTTTTGTTTTGCATAGATGTTTTTTAAAGGTTAATGAAGGGGGTTTGGATTTGTCAAAAAAAATAAAAAAGCGTTTTGTCAGCCTTACAAAATTTTTTGAAAGCCCCCCCTTCCCGGGGAATTTGAGATTACACACGAAAAGAGGGCCGGGTTTTTTTTAAAATCGTCCTCTTTGAATTACCAAAAAAAAAAAAATTTTTAAAAATTATACAGTCCCCTTCTGGACACAAAGGGTGAAATAGGGGAAAGGGTTTAATTCGCCCGAAAAAAGCATAGAATCAAACCGCTTTTGGGACTTTAAAAAAAAATTTCTTTAAAATATATAGGGTTTTTTACCAGCCATAGTAGAAACTTACAACCAACTCCTCAATCCTCTCTCAAGAAAGGTCAAACCCCAAAAAAAAGTGCTTTCTCTGAGTCTTCCTCGAGACATTTCCTTCGGCAGTTTGGGCAAATGTTTTTAAAATTTCCCGTCCTCATCAGCCTCGTACTAGCCCAGACTAAATCCTGGAGCGCTTGTGGGGAAAAAAATTTAGCCCCCGGGGGATTATTTCCCCAAGGGGTTTTTGGCCTAAAAACCCACCGAAAAAATTTTTTAAAACCCAAAATCGGTTGATAATTGCAAGAAATCCCCACATATTCTCTTATCGACCTGAGGGGGGAAAAAAAATCCCGGGGGGCAATTTTACGCTCGGGAAATTTAAAATAGAAACTTCTTTTATTTGAATTTCTTCCTTTAAAAATATTGAAAACGGGGAAAAAAAAAACCCTGACGGATTTAGAGAATTTTTCTGGAAAAGCTGGGGGGTTACCCCGAAGGGCAGTTTTTAGCTGGGTGCCAAAAGGGGACATGAAAAAATGTCGGGACGGGGGTAACCCCCTGGCAGTGCAAACAGGAGTTATTAATTTTTTTTAAACAAACTTCCGCAAAAAGTCGCAATCGTATTTTTTGGGAATTAAAAAAAAAGTTTTTAAATTGCTTATCTGAGATTTTTACAAAATTTTTCTTAAAAAATATTTAACATTTAAAAAGGATTTTTTGAGAAAATTAAAAGAAGTTTAGAGGGGGGACATTCTCCCCGTTGCCCGTAAAAGGGAACCCATTTTAAATAAAAAAAAAATATTCTTTTTTCGAAGCGTGGAGGGGGCCATCTTAATTTCCACTCTTCCTTGGTTCTCGTGTTTAGTATTTTTTTAAAAAAAAAAATTAATCAAATGGTGGAAAGGGAAATTTTTGGGTTCTCATCCCTCGGAAAACCCCCGAAAAAATAATTTTTAAAAATGGAACAAAATATCTTACCCCCTCCTAAGCGGGGAATCCCCTTTTTCCCCCCGCCTTCGCAAAAAGCACTGAAACCCCCAAATATGGCGCGTGGGAAAGGAATCTTCCAGCCTCTCGGAGTGAAAGTAAAAACCACCCCCAAGGCAAGGATGAAAAGGTAGCCCCGCCCCAGCCGAAGCAACTCGCCCTCATAAGGGTAATTACCGCTTCGAGCTACCACCTCCCAGGGAGGGGCACCCCCCGAGCTCTTTGTTAAAGACGGGTGACCCCCCCATAAAAAAAAAAAAAAAAATTAAGCTCGCTCGCGGGAAATTGCCGCCCGCGGGGGGGGTTTGGCGGCAGTGGGGGCAGTGGCGGCAGTGGCGGGGGCCGGGCGGGGGTTTGCGGTGGGGGGGCGCCCCCGGGTATTTTGCCGCGAGGAGTCTAAGAGAAAAAAAAAAAAAAAAACCCAAAAACAAAATAATAATAGCCAATAATAATAAACTCCCCCCGGGGGAAATATTTTATCTTTATTAAAAGAAAAAAACAACAGTCTTTCTCTTTTCCCCTGAGGATTTTCCCCCAAAATTTTTAAATTTGAAATAATTGATCTGTTTTTTCACGAGAGAAAAATTTGCCATACGCGAAATCTATGCTGAATCATTAAAAGAATTTCTTTCATTCGGTGGGATTAGAGAGGTATTTTTTTCCCCTCCATACCAAAATTTTAAACATTTTAAAAAACCCTTTTAAAATCTTTGACAAGCATTCAAAAGCTACTTCGAAAAAAATTTTTGGGCCCCGTTGGGGGGGGAATTAGGGGCCTTATTAGTTAAGACCCAAGTTTTTAAAAAAAAATCCAAGGCGGAGAAAACAATTATTAGGCGGTTTTTATTTTAAAAAGGGGAACCGGGGAAAAAAAACCCGTCGGGCCCCTGGGCCTATTGAAATTTAAGCTTTCTTTAAGTCGAGAGAAGAGTTTTCCCCCGCTTTAGAAAAATACCGGGTCAGGTAGAGACAAGAAGTTCCTTCTCGAAGTGCTATTCAAAAAAAAAAAATGGACCAGATCATTTTGTTTACCCCGAGGGAATTAATCCCCCCGTTGAATGAAGAAGGAGAAAAGGACCCCGGGTTTGTCGATATTATTACATCAATTAACGTCAAGCGAAAGTTTTAAATCGGAAAGGGGGTTACAAAGCCTTTGTGTACAAAGTTTTTGGCAAACCTACAAAACCTTCAAAGAAATTCCCCCATGACCGATTTACAAAAGCCCCTTTTTGGTAAATTGAAAAATTATATGAAAATTTTAATGAAAGAACTGAGGGGCTGAAGGGGGACGCTTAGAAATATGCTACGCTTGATTTCCCGGGGTATGATAGAAGCTTTTGAAGGGCCCAAAGCTTGTATAAGACCTTAGGCAATGTCGACCTGAGAGGTCCCCCAAACCCCCACCAAAACCCCCCCGGGAGGAGTGGGAGGTAAGCCCGGGGCGGTATTTAAACCCTGCCGCCGGTTTCCCATAAACATTTTTCCTTTTCACTCCCCCAGCGGGGGACTTAAAGGGCCCCAAATGTTGACGAGAATGGAATATAAAAATTTCCCGTAAATTGTGGGGGAAAAAACGGGTGAAGAATTCTGGAATAGGGGGTTTTTAAACGTGTATCCCCCCAAGCCCACTTCTGCTCGCCCCTAGAGCCCGGGTCTTTTACTTTGGGAAAAAAATCCTTTTTTTTCCAAAAATTAGCCAAAAAACGCTAATTTCCCGGTAAAGGGGCCATAGCTGCGATCGGGGACACCCGGGGGAAAAAATTTTCCCAAAATCACCCCCCAGCCCAACCCCTTGACGACAGGCCCAGAGGATTTTTTAAGCCCCCCTTTAAACACTAAAATGTCAGTTTTTCAGCGGGTCCTTGTCTTGAAAAGAAAGAAATTGCGCAACAGCAATTTGAGCGTAGTCTCGAACCCCTTTTTGTACGCGGTTTTGGGAAGGACCCCCCCAAAAATCGGGCGAATTTTGGGTTTAAAAATTTTGTCTGGTTTTCCCTGGGTCGGGCAGTGATGGGGAATGGCAACATCAACGGGGAATTTTACCCCAGTCATTGGCATGAGCAGAAAAAAAAAGGCCCGATGAATGGCACACTGAATATCTCCCTTCATTAACATATTTAAGACATATTACTGAAAAAGGGGAAAATTTAGACATTTCTTGCTCGTTTCCCTCAGTGAGCCCATACTTGGCAGTTTCCTAAAATTTATCCTAGAGAGGTGGAAATTAACGCGGCGGGCCCCCCCAAACTCTAGAAAGGGGAAATTTCTACAGCTGTCTGTGGAGAAGCAAGGCAATGGGAGCATCCGGGTGGGAGCAGTGCCGGGGGCGGCCGCGGCAACAGCAGCAGCTGCACCGGCGGGGGGTTTTTTAATTTTTTTTTTTTGGGGGGGGGTTGGGGGGGTTTTTTTTTGGGGGGGGGGGGGCCCCCGGGGGGGAAAGGGGGGGGGGGGGGCGGGTAAATTCCGCGGACCCAACCGGGGGGGGAAAAAACAGACATGGTGGGAATTTAAACCTAACAGGGCCCTTAACCAAAAAAAAAAAAATGTAAATTTAAACCCAAAGGTTTTTTTAACCCTTTTAAAAAAATAAAAATGGGTTTTTAAAAAAATTTTTTTAATTTGTTTTATAACTTTTTTTTCTCTGTCCCCTCAACATGGGGCAGAGGGGGTTTTCCCGGGGAAAATTTTCTATTTGAGCAGTTTTGAAAATTTTTGACATTTTCGACAATCCCGCTTTGGCCCTTTTAAAAATAATTTTTTTAAAGCCCTTTAAAAACCATCCCTTTAAAATACGAAATAAACATTGCTTTTGTTTTGGGATCCCAAAAAATTCAATGTTCTAAAAAAGAGACGGCCGGGGAAAGCGGTTTTTGGGCATTATACCCAAAAACACATTACTGAAACTGGAATTTTTGTAAGAAGAAATAGTCCCTCCCCTTTCTACCAAAAAAAAGATTTTTGTTACGACAGATGCCCCCCCCTTTTTTGAAGAAATTAATCGACAGCTAAAAAGCAGATTTAAAAAAAGCCTTTTTGAGATAATTTTTTTCCCGGGACATTTCCCCAAAGGGAAAAAATCAATTATTTATGTCGGAAAATTTGGGGGGTTTTAGTTTTTGCGAGATCGCGAACCTTTACGGGAAAAAACAAAGCTGCCCTTCATTTTAAAATCAATTTTAAAAAGAGAAAAGTGGGTTTCTTGGGTTAGCGCGCTGAAAAATATTATTTATTTTTGTAGTGACGCGCCCGAAAGGGGGGCCCCCTTCCCCAAGCCAAAATTTTCCCCATTCAAGCCTGTCCCTGCCGGAGTTGATTATGTTTTAAAAATATTGTGGGTTTTTTGGAACCCCAAATATACGGTAGTCAGTTAGTCCCCTATTCTGGATGCCCTTTTGCCCTTTAGGAGAGTTATTCAAAAAATGTCATCCTATGATGTAACAAACCTCTTTGCGTAACTAAATTGATAAAATTGCTATCAAAATGACAGATCAAGTTTGTTTGTAATCTGATTTTTGAAAGCGGTCATTCCACTACCCTTTGTGTTAAATGTAAGACCCATTAAAAAAATAGAACCCAAACCCCGGTAAAAATGGTTATTGTTTTCTTTAAAAGCCAAAAAAAAGCGTTTTACCCTTTCAAGTGCCCTCTGGGCAGGAATTTGGAGTTTTTTCTCCCTAAAACCCTTTCCCCGGTGGGGGGTGGCCTGGGAGATATACAAACTTTTCACGCGCCATACAGAGTCCGAGGTGGGGGGTTTTTTTCGGGTTTAGCGGGGCCCAGCTAAAAGAGCTTTACCCTTTCCTTTTTAGAGTGGCTGCGCCAAAAGGGAGTAGAATTTTGGAAAATAAAATTTCTCGATGATTTCAGTCTGGAAAAAAAAGAATGAAAAATGCTCTTAAATTCACGGGGGTAAAATGCTTTAAAAGGGTCGCAAGAAGGTTATTACGGGCGGCCAGAGTGAGCAGGGGAAATAAAAAAGGGGGGTAAATAATAAATGCAAGTTAAATAAAAAGCCGACGAAGGGGAGTGGGTTATTTAAAAGGTTTTATTTCTTTGTAAAAAAACAGTTTTTTTTTAGCCATGGGGGTTGGTTTTTTGGGGGTGAAACAGGGGCTCAAAGGGCCCGTTAAATATTATTCTTCCGCGTCATTAATCAATTCCCCCGGCCGGGGATTTGACTGAGACAAGTTTAGAGTTCCATAGCTCGCAAAACAGGTTTTGATACTCTACCCGTAAATTTTTCCCCTCTCAAAAAATAAAAAATAATTTTCTAGAATTTAGGGAAATTTCCCGGAAATTCCCCGGGATTTCTAGATTTAGGCAAAATTGTTTTAGGGGTTTAGAGTGACTCTAAAAAGGGCTGTTGGGGAAAGGGCCCCTAGGGGAAAAAAGCCAAAATCCTCCCGGGGAAAAGGTTTTTCCAACACGTTATTTTAAAAATGGGCCCCGGGGTTTTTTTTGGGGGAGCAAAATTTAAAGGAATCAAAAATTTTAGTTTTAAATTAAATGGTATTCTTTTAAAATCTGCAGCTCGTAAAACGAAGCCAGTTGCCGGGGTAAACGCCCAATGGGGTATCTCTTGCCCCCCTTTAAAAGGGGGGAAAGGGATAACCCAAAATTTTTCGTTTCAGCCTATTTCGCCCCCACTTTGGAAAAAAAACCACGATATGACCCAAAAAATGATAAAGAAAAAAGGGAATAACTTTTTGGGGTTTTCCCTTGGCTCTGGGCATATCCATTGGACCCAAAACTGCTTGACAAAAATCGATTTAAAAATTAGGCTTTAAATTTTCCCCCAAGGTGGGGCTCTGGGAAAAAAGACGTTTTATGCCAGCCCCTACCAGCTCCAAAATTAATTCGTAAATTAGGGTTAATAGATATAACCCTTTTTCATCGCTTATTTGGCCTTGAAAAAAGTCTCTAGCCTTTGGAAAGCAAAGCGTAATTTTATACTTTTAATCGCACTCTAAGTATAATTTTTGTGCTAGGCAAATTCAAACGAGCCTCCTAATTGATCAGCCTGGGGTTTATGTAAATTTTCCCCCAAAAATTTTATGGAATTTTGCCCTTTACGCCCATGCAGGAAAACATTTGGAGAATGGAATAATTTTTAAAATGGGGATTGCGTTTAAACTGTATGTATTAATTTAAAAATTCAGGGTTTTTCGCATAAGCAGTGATTTCCCCCATCATTATTGTAAATTAATTATGAGGCAAATTTAAATCTCTGGGCATTGAGGAAAAAAAATTTAATTTTTCTAGAATCATTCGCCTCCCCGGGGGAACATCAATATTTTCAATTTAAAAAAAACGCCCAAATGGAAGCGTCTCCCGATTGAAAAATTGGTAACTTGAGGGTTGGGAAATTTTTGTTCTCTAAGCCCGGGCCCCCCCCTAAAAAAGGGTTTGTTTTATTATTTTTTTTTAGACCAAATGGTGTTTTATCCATCGACCCGAAATTTAAAACTGTTTTTTGTGAAAGTGGAGTTTAAAAAAAAATGAATTTGGGGCAGAAAAAAATAAAAAGGTTTTTTAAATTTCCCCCCCTAGGGAAAAAAAAAGTCCATTATTGGCTGTTTCACTTTGGGCGCTTACACAAATAAAATTAGTTTAAAATCCCTCAGACCCGGCCCATAGTGCTTGTAAGTAATATTTTCCTTGTAAGTTCAAAGTAAAAGGGTTTATTTTTTTTTTTCTTCTCTTTGGGCAAGAAAAAAAAAAAAAAGGGCTATCCTTCTTCTTTGCAGTTACGGGAAAAAAAACCAAAAGAATTATGGCATAAATTTAAAAAAATTTTTTTAAAAATAAAAAAAAATTAAATATTTATATCGTTTTTTTCTGGGGAACCCCAAAATGATTTTTCAAATCCCCTTGCGGTCTATATGTTTTTGAGTTTATTCATTAAAACAAGCCTTTTGGGAAATTTGAAAGGCTTTATATTTTTTTTAAAAAAAAATTTTCGGAAAAAAACGTTTTTTTTTCAAGACAGATTTTGTGTAGCATATGCTAGGGGAGAATTTAAAAAAGTTACCCCCTTGTTAAAAAAATTTTGCCTAAATCAAAGGTTTTCTTTGTCTTTCCCTCTGTGGGGAAGGTTTACTTGCGGAGTATCCCCCCAAAAACCCCCCTGGCTGGTAGGCCCCTCTTTACTGTATATAGAGCCCCCGAAGCTGTCTTCCCCGCAAAAATAGAGGCTGACCCCCCATAGCCTTTTTATCTTTATCATGGGGAAGGAAGCAGGGCCCTTCTCGATTTGGTAAAAGGGACATTTTTTTTTTGCTAAAAAATTCTCTTTGGAAAATTTTAAAGAACAAACGGTGCCCGAGATTATAATAATTTTAAAATTGGTCTCTTTTTTCAACCGTATTTTACTGCACCGTCAGAAATTTGTAAAGTTTTTTTTATTTTTAACGGCTGGTAGATTGGGGTACTTTTCTTTGAAATTTTAACGAAAAAAAAACGAGCCAAGAGACTTATAATAATTTTTAAAAAATTGGGGTCTCTTTTTTTTCTTCAACAGTTTTCACTGGGCCAAATCCCGAAATTTTTAAAGTTTTGAATTTTTTCGGCTGGTAGATTTGGGGAAAGGGGAAGGGAAAACACCCGGGTTCCCAAAATCCTTAAAACGGTTTTGTGATGATTTCAGGAAAAGCAAACAAAAAACTTCCTCAGGAAAAAGGGGATGTCTTTTTTTTGTTTCCCCCCTTTGGTAGATTTGAGACGAGTCCCACTCCTTTATTTGAAAGTGATAAATATGTTTCTTTATGACTTACGCCTGTGGAAGTTGGGTTTTGTTATCTTTTATATGAGGAGCCTTGAAGAAAAAACCAGATTCGAAAAGATTTAAACGCAAAAGCCTTCCCTCATGTCGTCTGATGACCCCGTTGGGACCTCTCTAGGCCGTTTCTGCTAATCTGTTTAAATTGTTTAGGGGCACTGCCCCGGGGTGCTGAACAAACTGGCGGGCCCTTTAAGCGCACCCTGAGGTCCCGTCGGGGGAAAAGGGAAAGGGGGAAACCCCCGACGTGAGAGTAAATGCTGGGCGCAGTAAAACCCGCAGAAGGGGGAAAGACCGCATTAAAAAGGAGAGATGGGTGTACCTGAAAAGGAAATCATTTTCGAGGGGGGGTTTCAATTTTTACAGAAAGGGGAACGGAGGAAACGCAGTCATTTTTGGGCTAACCAGTAAAATCGGGACCTTTCGCCCCTTTGCTCGCGCTAAAAAATTTGCACCGCTTTTTTTGCCCTTTTGTTTTTTGAATTAATAAAAATATTGACAAACTCTGATTTTTTTTTACAATTTAAATATATATTACTATCTTCTATGTTTAAAATATATATATAAACAATATCGCACCCTTAAGCCTTCCCCATCTGAAGTGGGGGAAAAGGGGGAAAAAAGTATATGGGCAAAGTTCCTATAAAAGCTCTTTCAGCACAAAAGGGCTTCCCCAGATGACCCCTTTTTTCCCTGCTTTAAACTTCCCCCTGGAAAGATCTAGCAGCTAGCAAGAATAAAAAACTACCGTTTGCAACCCCGGGAAAAAACCCTTTTTTTTTTTTTTTTTTTGGGTGAGGTAGGACGGGCGAGCAAAACTCCCGGGGGACCAGCTTCCCCTCCATTAACCCCGTTCTTTAAACCCAGCAGTGTTTTTTTTGAAGTAGCAACAGTCGCGTCAGTGACCGCAGCCCCGGAAGGGGGGGGGGGGGGGGGCTCCCTCGGAGATGGTTAAACTTGTAACCCCGGGAAAAGGAAACCTTTGTTTCTGCCTCTCCCCTCTATCAGGTGATTGAGTTTGGGGAGTCAGAAGTGATTAAAAACCTACCTTTTTATACTTAGTAATTTTAAAAGAAAAGGCCCCTTACCCCCCACTTCCCTTGGGGGTGTTTAAACATATTAAACTTGTCCCCTGCAGCCCTGTGCTTATGAAGGGCCACCCATTATCAATCTTTTTCCCACTCATTAAACCCCGGAAACTGCCCACCTGCCACCTGAATCCTTTTTTGTAATGCCTCCCCCCCTTTTCAGAGTGTTTAGTTTGGGTGTCAGAAGTGATCTTACCTTTCCCTTTTATACTTTGTAATTACAAGGGAAAAAAAATCTCTCATTCCCTTGGGGGGGGTTTAAAAATATTAAAATTGGGACCCCTGACAGGGACTCATTATTTCCCGGAAACTGGGCCCCCTGCACACCGAATCCTTTGTTCTACTTTATGGACCCACTTTTTAAAAGTATAGGAATAAGACTATCTATCCCCCCTTTGGGGGATGATTAAACATATTATACAATTTCCCTGTCAGCCCCCAAAGGGCTTTCCGACCCTATCATTATTCATTTTCCTTTGGGCTTATCCGGCAGTTTTTCCTAGTCGAACCCAAAAAAACACTTTCGGCCCCGGGATTCAGGGGGAAACCTGGGAATTTTATTAGGAGAGGGAAATAAATAATGAAAATGATTTTAAAGGAATGCGTTAGAAACCCGAGTAAAACTATAACCCACTATGATTTTAAAATGAAAAAGTATTTTAAAAATGTTTATGGAGTAAATTACAATGTGAATAGAAATGTTTGATTTGTGTGGCCAGGCTTAGGTTGGTTACGTTACTTCTGACTGTTTGGGAGAAACACAGATGATGATCAAACTAAATGCAAATTATGTGTTTTGGGCCCTATGGCCCCTGTTTTTAACACTATGTGCTTAATTGTCCACTTATTGGGAATTTCAAAGGCAGACAGTATAATTAAACCCATGTGACATGTCAAAAAAAATCTTTTTAATGAAAAAAAAAATACCAGGTATGCTAAGCAAATTTCCAAAATTTGCTTGTTGATTTGTAGATTGAAATCCATATGTACAATTGTTAACCCTTTTGGGCCCAGTTCCTAGGGCTTTTTTTGGAAAACCAAATCCCCTTGCGCTTCCCTCCCAGTAAATTTTTTGTTATGGGGGGCAATAAAATAGCCCCTTCGGTGGCCAAAAAATTTTAAAAACTTTCTACCAAAAACTTTTACTAGGGGGTAAATAATTTTTTTAAAAACCGATATTTAAAGGGGAAACCCCCTCCAAATTAAGTTCCCCAAAAATTGGGAATCCCCCCTTGACCCCAAACTGTCAGAATTGATAGGGGGCAGTGTAGCAAAGAAAAGTGTTTTCCGACTGAAGTTTTCATAGCAAGACAATTTGGGTTTCCCCACTGAGGCTCGCCGGAACCCCATGTCTAGCTATTTTAAAATGTAATTTTGTAGTATGCTTGGGTTTTCATGGTACTTGCCTTGCAAAAGAACTGGGAAAACTTTCAAATTTAACCCCGGACCCAAAAGGTTTAAGGGTTCATTTCCCGGACCTGGGTCCAAGAAAACATGTAAACCAGGGTGAATTACAAAAAGGGGGTTATGGACTGTTTAAAACAGAGTAAACAACTGAAGTTTAAACAAGTTTTGAAAATGCCCACCAAAAAAGTGTCCCGAATATCTTGCTGCCCGTTTTGTCAAGGCTGGGGGGGAAAGAAAGCCGTCATATTTTCTAGGGGGGGAAAAAAACCCAAATTTTTTTGGGGACCCCCCAGTCAGTGGCCAGGTTTTAAAAAAACCCTTTTTTTTTCCGCATTAAAAAAATGGGAAAAGGGTTTCCTGAAAATGTCAAAGCCAAACTAGCCCTTTAAACCCAAATTAAGAAGAGAGCCAAAAGGTGCTTTTTAAATATGAAACGAAAAGAAAGGGAGGAGAATTTATTTTTTAGATTTTTAGGTAACACCCCACGCAAAAAATAAAAAAACTCAGTTTTCCTTAGTCTTTGGGATATCCCCTTTATAGCCCTAATTAATTTAAGGTTTTTACTAGTTTAATATAAAATAAGGTAATAAATGGACCCCAATGGAAAATAAGTCACTGTCTAACTTTTTTTGGGGGTTTTTTGGTTCTCTACACATATGTGCTCTGTATAATAATAATTTTTTATTTTTACAAGTAATGTAAAGGTTAAGTCCTGCTGACTCAAACATACTACTATATAAAAACCGCTTGTTATGCTGAGCATTCGGGCAAATTGGGTCTTTTGGGCCGGATGCGACGCACCCCAGTCGACTAACCCCAGGTACCCTTTTTCGATGGGGGAAAAAAAGAAAACCGGTGTAAAGAAACACCCCCAATTTTTCAAAACCTCGCCGGAATCGAAAGGGACCCTCGCGTGTAAAGCTTTTTTACCAGGTTAAAAAGCCCCAAAATGATAATCTTGTATTATTATCGAAACCTTCCTGATTATGTTAACAAACAATTAAAACGTTACTAGCCCATGGTGGCCACATAGTTTGGTAAAACCAATGTTAATAAAAAAAAAAAATTTAGGGAGTTCGGCAATTTTAAATTCACTATATATTGAAAGATTAATTGTTGCCCCCCAAAATTTTGTCTTTTTAAAAAATTTAGTTTTACTCATTTATGGCGTAAATAATAGCCCATGGTTTAAAACGCTTTCTGGGAATGTGATACATTATCGAGTACAAATATAGCTTTACTGATAAAAACACTTCTTTGGGTGTTTTGTCTTATAAAACATTAAACTAGGTTGAGTATTTTAACACCAAGAATTTATACAGATTCCCTAAGGTTTTTTTCTACGATATTCATAGAAAAAAATAATAATACAAAAAACAGGTGATTTCAAATGGTATACAATACCCACAGGCGACAGGTTGGGAGGTAAACACATAGGGAACTTTAGGGGACTTTATTTTTTTCGGAAAAATTTGCCTAAATGTTGCCTATGTGTCTTATTAAAAAAGCAGTGAGGGGAAAAACGTTGCGGTCATGGTGCAGTCAGGGGAGGAGAATGTTACCCCCACAGGGAATTTTTATTTTCTGGCACGTACTCACCCTTTTTGGTTGCAGGGGTCGATTCACGCTCCTGGCCCCCCCTCTTCTTTTTGGGCCCTACTGCATTTACTCTTCCCGCTCCATGGCGTAATACTGAGGTAATATTGAAACCGAAGTACCTGTATGCATACAAAAATTTTAGATAAACCCAGTTTTTTCCCAGAACTCACGTGCCAATGATAAATTTCATATTTTTTTTGATTTAATCCCCCATTTTCATATAAAATGATTTGATAATATACAATAATATAAATCCGCAAAAATTTTGGATAGTAAAGTATAAAAAATTAAAATGTAGGAAAAGAAAGGGAAAACCCTTGGGTGGGTCCCCTCAACCTTCCCACCAAATCCTCCCAAAAACTATAGTTTTTGACGGCAACACCCGAGTAAGATAACTGTACAGTTGGTCTGTCCGGTAACCCCTTTATGGAAGTTTTGTTTTTTTATCAAAACTATTGACTGATTTTATCACTAAATGTCGGTCAATATATACTTTAGCTCCTCGGGGGGACTTGGGTGATAGTTGACACCCATGATGTATATAAGAAGGGGGTTTTAACAGACTTTGTGTTGTGGAACATCTTTTAAATTTTTGTTTTGGTTGTGTAAAGTATTTAGTCAAGGAATCGAAATTGTATTTATAAGCCTAGAATGTTAGGGGGTTATACAGTGGGGCCCCTTTATTTTAGGCCCGTAAGGGAAAAGGGTTTATTTTTGGGTTTCAAAAACCCCGCCAATCATAGAATTTAATTAAAATCCAGGTTAGGTTGTAAATTTAAGTCTAATATAGTTAAGTTTGGTTTTTTTTAAATTTTTTTTAACTTCCAAATATTTTTTTTCCGAGACCCCAAAAATTTTAAAACTCTCCCGTGCATAACCCCTTAATGTTGGGGAAATTACATAATAAACCCATATTTATCAGGCAACTAAAAAAATATTTTCCCCTTAGCCTGTTTTTTAGTCTTTAGTGCTTTACAAATACGCAGGGTAAATACAATTTAGGGGATTTTTGCTTGTTTACAAACTGCGTAAAAGGCTAAATTGTCTGCACCAGCCTCCGCCCCGGTGACGTCTCCTGTGCTTTTCTGGGGGACGCTCGTCACTCGCGCTAACATAACAATATGATAACTTAGAAAGCAAGCACTAACGTCTTTTTAAAACTTTAACGGCGTTTTGGAGGGCATTCATGTTCAGCCTAAAATTACCAAAAATTTCCCTACTGTCGTTTTGGAGTATCCCGGGAAAAGGGGTTTCCCCGGGGGGGAAAACGCCCCGCGGCCGGTCTGTGATAGGCCTCATGGTAGATCGGGCTTGATCAACCAGGCTGCAATTTTGGCCGCACCATACCGACGTACGAGCCACAGCTCAGCGGGTCAGGTACGGGTTTCAGGTTTGCCATGCCTTCTTGAAGACAGCCGGGGTCTTTTTGAAAATCCCCCTTATGTTGCTGGGAGCCAGTTGAACAGTCTTGGGCCCCTGAACTTATTGTTTTTGTCTCTATCTGCTTGGCACCCCTGTTTTCATTGGGGGGATTTTCATCGTTGCCAAGTTTTTGTTTTTCACAGGGAGTTTTTTCGTGTCATTTTGGGGGATATCCCTTAGGTTTTTCCAGTGATACATCTGTACTCCCCCACCTGCGTTCCAGGGGTACGGCTCGGAAAACCAAACGTTCCCCGTAATTTTCATCGCAGTTATGTGTGCGTGAATGTTTTCTGTCATTTTTTTGTTCAGCAATTTCACCGCAGATATGTTAAACAGTTTATGGTCTTTTAAAAAGGGGAGATTTCCACATGGGCACTCCCAGGTCTTTTACATTAGTTTTTGCTCTTTGGTGGGTTTGGGAATTGTTTTGTACTCCCATGTAGTGTTAAAAATTTCCCCACTTTTTCCATTCAGATAAATTAAATTTCCATTTATTGAAATTTATATTGTTTTCTGCCACCTGGAGTCTTTCGGGGCTTTGGAGGGCCGTCATGCAAATCCGGGGGTCATCAGAAAAGAAGACATGGCCTGTGGCTTTTATCCCTCTCTATGTCAGAATGAGGGTAGGAACAAGATGGGAGCGAGTACTGTGTCTTGCGGAACGAATTTGAACCGTGGGGGCCCCAGATACTCGTTTGCTACTCTCTTTGTTTTTTTTTTGTCAGGAAAAATTATAGACCATCTACCAATGTTTGTTATTCCTTTTTCACGCATTTTTTTGGATATTACGCCCTGGGCAATTGTCAAAGGCTTTTTGCAAAATCGTGTATTTATATTGCATTTTTTTTGTTTTTAGACACCAGGACCTTTCATATGGGCCAGTAGCTCGGCAGGGTGGAGCGACCCGCTCTTTAAACCCGGGTTGTGTAACTGATGGGTATTTGTGGGGGGCGATCTTTCTTGTTAGAACCTTTCAAAAATTTTTATTGGGACGTTCGCTATCGGGCTGTAGTTCTTTGCTATTGCTTTACGCCC
>NW_026470887.1:0-11776 GCF_026875155.1 Cherax quadricarinatus | reverse complement strand
ATGATGAAAGTACAGTGGTATCAAACTTTATTGGGTGTGAAGTTTTGGGTTGTAAATGGTGCAATGAGGAGGTGGTTGGTTGGGGCAATGGAGGGTCATGTCAAAAGGTAATGTGTGGTTGAAATATTATGCGGGAATTCAGGTGCTAAAATTGGGAAAAGGGTGGGGAGTTAATAAAAGTATTGTCGGGGGAAGAGGGGTTGTTGAGGGGGTTTGGTATTCAGAAAAATGGATCAAATAGAATGACTGGAGAGTGTATAAATCTGTAGGGGAAGGAAGGGGGGGAAGGGGTCATCCTGAAAAGGATGGAGGGAGGTGGAAAAAGGGGTTTTGGGGGGAGGGGGGGTTGGACTTCCAGCAAGCGTGTGGTGTGTGTTAGGAGTGAATGAGACGAAGGGTTTTTGGGACCTAACGAGCTGTTGGAGTGTGAACAGAGTAATATTTGTAAAGGGATTCAGGAAAAATGGTTATTTTTTACACCCGGATTTGAGTATTGGAAAGGGGAGGACATGCCTAACTTTAAGGGGGGGTTTTGGGATTTTGGGCAGTTTGGAGGGATAGTTATTATTTTTAAATTATGCTTCAAAAATGTTGTATCTGACCCCCTTGAAAAAGACTGTTTTATGTTGGTGAGGTGAAAGTTTTGAATGATGATAAAAGATTTTCTTTTTGGGGATTTTTTCTTTTTGGGTCCCCCTGCCTTGGTGGGGATGGCCGAGTTTTTTTAAAAAAAAAAAAAAAAATTATTATCTTAAAAATAGAGTAATATTCTATTTTTGAAAGAATAAGAATTCAAAATGGAAGGCAAAAGGGAAAAAAGGAGAGGCTGGGTTTATGACTACTAAACAGAGGAAAAGCTTCAGGGCCCCAAAAATATCTACATTTTTTTTTTGATTTATTTTTTAAATTTTTCATTTTTTTAAATTTTGTGTAAAATTTGCCCAAAATTTCTGATTCTGTGTCCTAACATTGCTGAATAATTTAATGGGTGGTTCTTTTTGCTCAACTGATCAAAGGAAAAATAGGAAAAAAGCTAAGAATTTGGCCCAAAAAAAAGCAGTGGAACCGATTAAAAAGGGACTGAAAGTGGGAAAAATCATGATGTGTAAAATTTTGCCGAGACCATAAATTTTTCGCCAGCCAAAATTTAGAGTTTTCCCCAAAATTTTTACTTTTTTTGGTTTTTTCTTCGGAAAAAGATTTTCCATTTCGAAAAAAAATTATGTTTTTTAAGTGGAATTGCAAGAATATTTAAATTTCACGGGTTTGGGGAAATGAAAAAAAAGGTATTGAGCAACTTTCCCTTCCTTTTCCAAGTTATACAACAAAGTTGAACAAAAAAATGGGTCAAGATGAGGTTATTCCCCTTTTAAATAATATTATCAAAATTACCTATGCTTGCAAGTGAAAAATTCCATTTTTTCTCAAGTTTAAAAAATGGAAGAAAAAATTTTTGTGTAAAGAAGCAAACAGTTTTATGGGAAATCAGTATGTATACGGTCTCCCTCAACATTTGCGAGGTTTAGGGGTAAAGAGCCCGTGAGTTTAAAAAAATCGGAATGTTGGTGCCCCAATATATTGTGGGAAATACAATAAATACTGCTTCCTTAAACTTGTTAAAACCATGAAAAGTCAAAAAATTCTGAAAAACGTCTAAAATATTGTGCTAAAAACTACATTTTTATGGTTTAAAAAACATGTAGTCATTAAATCCCACTGCATCAACCACTACAGGCACTGCTCTTTTTTGGTAAAATTTTCTTTCTTCACTTCTTTGTGTTTGTCTTTCTTTCCCAAAAGGGTGGCATAGCAAGTTTTTTTGGGCCATGGTTAATTATGTTCAGTTGCACTCATTAAAAACACCAAACACAATTAAATTTTTGTGAAATGTTTTAAAGGGGAGAGGTTAAAATCACCCCCGCATAAACAAAAAAAGCTGACTGACGATGCCCTTTGCCACTTCCTCCACCACTCTTCAAAACCCCCGTATTTTTGTAAAATTTTCCCTTCTTCAATTTACGTATTATTTTATTATTAATACGATGAATTGAAGAAGGGAAAATTTTACAAAATACGAGGGGTTTAAGCAGTGGTGGAGGGGAAATGGTTGAGGGAATCGTCGTGTGGTTTGTTTTTGCGGGGAGCATTAACCTCTGCGCTCTTCCAAAAAATTTTCCAAAAATTCATTGTGTTTGGTGTTGTGATTGAGTGCAAAATGCGTGTAGAGGCGGGGTTGAGCATGGTTGAGGCGCGTTGAGGCAGTGGTAGAGGCAGGGTGAGGAGCGTAGAGGCGTGTAGAGGCAGTGTAGAGGCGCAGTAGGGGGAGTGGTTGAGGCAGTGGTTGAGGAAGGGTTGAGGCGCGGTTGGGCAGCTTTTTGAGGCAGTGGTTGAGGCAGTGGTATTTGATAACATACTGTTAAAAAATAAAAATAATAAAATATAATAAAAATGTTTTTAAAAATATGTATTATTATCAAAATAACATAGATTTTATTAAATCCACTGCCTAAACCGCTGCCTAAACCATCCCCCAACCATTGCGCACCATGCTTCTACCACTGCCTAACGTGCCTTAAACCATGTTCTCCACGCCGCACCCACGCCTCAACCATGCCTCTACCACTGCCTAAAACCATCCCTCAACCACTCCCTAACCACTCAGTCGCACTCAATTACAAGCACCAAAAAATGAATTTATTGTAAAATGTTTGGGAAAAGGAGACAGAGACTTTTGCTCACTCCAGTAACCCAAGAACATGACGATTGCCTCAACCACTTCCACCACTGCTTCAACCCTTGCATTTTGTACAATTTCCTTCTTAAATTCTATAGTGTTTTTATTATTATTATTATTATTTTTTATTATTATTATTATTAGCAGTAGCAGAAATGTTGATTCTTTGCAGTGTTCAAGAGTAAACATATGATGTCACTGTCCAATTACCTGTCCGAATGGCCATTCCAATATGCAGTCAGGGAATGGGATGACATTATTTATACTGTAGTTAAATAGCAAATAATGAACAAACAAACTCACACCAACTGAGTGGTGGGAGGGCTGGCTGCCAGTTGTGGGGGTCAGAGGGAGGGTAGTGGGGAAACTCGTGGGTGGCGGGAAACTTAAATATGATTTGGCGCTGGGAATTTGGTGGTTGGGAATTTGGTGGTTAAGAATTCGCGAATGTGTGAAGCCTGCGAAAGTTGAAATGCGAATGTTGAGGGAAAACCTGTATACTTATTGATCTTGAAATCTTATGGGTCAGTATTATTATTACACTCATGAGGGGGTAACGAGTGATAAACCCATATAGCTCATACAGTACCTGGTAGAATGGAATGCATTCAGGAAATGAAAACACAGGTCCAATTCCTTAGATTATGAGCCCCTCACCAGCATCAAGGAACCTCCTTTGAAGGGTTATGGGTCAGTAAATGGGTTAAAAAGAAAATAAAACAATTGATAAAACAATAAAAAAATTAGATAATACAGAATATACAATATGCTAATACTAAATATACATACAGTCAGCTCCCCTATGAAGTATTTTTTGTAGTGCAATTTTTTTCAAAGGTAATTTAAAAAATGCATCTAAAATTGAATAGCATGTATTATGAAGGCTTTTCCATGCTATTCAATTTGGATGACATTTTTAATCTCTTTTAGGAGAGCTTACAGTGACACTTTTTTTAAAAAAATTACTTTCCTATTACATAAACCCATCAACAAGCTTAGACAGCAACTTGTCAGCCACACGTCGAATTTTAACTTGGGGTGTGATTAAATGAGTCAAAAAAACTGGGCATGTAACACAAGTAGTTTCTCCTGCCTTCATCTCGTGGTCGATGATCACTTGCTCCAAGAATATGTTGAATACCTTCTCACTCACTCTGTAAAATTACAGCAGAGCCAAAATAAATTTATATAAATAAGGTATTAGTTTGGAGGGGTATGTTATAAATGCTTCTAAACTGTTGTATCTGGGCACCTCTGCAAAGACAGTGATTATGTGGTGAGTGAGGTGAAAGTGTTGAATGATGATAAAAGTATTTTCTTTTGGGGGGGATTTTCTTTCTTTTTAGGTCATCCTGTCTCGGTGGGAGACACCCGACTGTTAGAAAAAAAAAAAATTAGTTTCGCTATTAATATTAACAATTGCTAGTAGAATAATGATTATAACAGACCATCAATTAACAACATGACCTGTTAAATTTTTCATGATAACAGTTTGAAAAACTGTTGCATATTTCTGATGATCTCGCTGTATTTATCAATAAGCACAGAGTAAATTTTTTTTGGGGAAAAAATACCTAAAAGGCAGTACTTGACAGCCAATAATTTTATGAATCTACTCTTCTTATGCTTTTAACCCCTAAACAGTCCAAATGTATATATACGTTCTCCCCACTAGAGCCCCAAATATTTATACATAGTTTTATTTTTCCTGCCTCCAAAATTGGCACGATTGGCCTGAGATGCCTGGTCAGCATAAAATGGCTCTTAACACTCGTGTGCACCATAATTAAAAAAATATCAGGGACCACTTAGTACCATGTGGGAGCGCCAGTTAAACTGAGCGCCAGCTAGAGAAAAACAGTGGGCAAACACCAAGGATTAACACTCTCCTTTTAAACCCCTTTGAGGGTTTCGGCCGTACTAGTTTTGGCTTTACGATCCAGGGTTTTTGACGTACTAGTATGCCTAACTTCTAGCACCCCCAAATCTAGTGGGAGGAAAGCTGGAAGGCCTACATATGAAAGAATGGGTCTATGTGGTCAATTTTGCACAGTATAAAAAAATCCTGCGCACACAGTGCATAATGAGAAAAAAAAAAACTTTGACCGTTTTTTTTTGGAATAAAACAGCGATTTTGTACTGTATTTTCATACAGTATTTACTGTTGTATTCTAGTTTTCTTGGTCTCATTTTATAGAATGGAAGACATATTACAGAAATTGAGATGATTTTGATTGGTTTTACAATGAAAGTACCTTAAAATTGGTTCAAAGTAGCAGAAATGTTCGATTTTTACCAAAACCCTTCAAAAGTAAACAAATCATGCCAAGCGTCCAATACACATCAATGGTGAGTTGTAATATTCTTTCGCAAGTGCGCCAATATTATTTACACCATTTTTTACACTAAAGCCATAGTCTACATAACAGTAAATCTTCTATTTTTTGTGAGAATAAAAATTCAAAGTGGAAAGCAAAAGAATATAAGAGGGGCCCTTGAGACGTGACTAATGAACAGAGGAAATGTCATTTTTTGTGCCAGGAATGTCTTTCTTGTTTATTCTGGACCCTATTCGGAAATTGGCATCTTTTGAAATTTGTGTAAAATTGGCAAAATTGCTAAATTCTGACCACTGTATGGATAGTTGAAAATTGATAAATGGGTGGTTGTGCACTCATTCGATAGAAAAAAGGGAGCTTAGCGAAATATTATTTTTTTTGTTGCTGTACAGTGGAATTGGCCCGGGAAAATGGGGCTAAAAGTGGGCAAACGCCGATGCGAAAACTTGCCGGCCCCGCTAACTTCGGAGGCAAAATTTTTTAAAGTTTTCCATCAAATTTAAAAATTTTTTGGGGCATTATGATGGGGAAAAAAGATTCTTATCTTTTCATCGAAAAAATTTATTTTTTTTTTTTAAATTTGGCCGCCCCGAGAACGAGTCTCGAGAGAGCCTGTCACCCTTAAAGGGTTAAGAGGAAAGTGATGTTGACCCCAAGTTTAGTAGCTCTGAGGTGGAGGGGCCAAAGTGGTTGAGGAAATATCAAAACCTCAATAATAACCCAGGAACATCTGGCAACATCCATTCAGAAGTCTTAAAAACTATCCCCAAATAAAGAAACAATTCCGAACCGTAATTGGCGGGTGGCTGGCTGGCTTATCTGTTTGTCTTCTGTATCTATTTCTACTCTGTCTGTCTTTCTGTCTCTGTATTCTTTCTTTCTTGTCTCAAGGTCACATCAATACAATTTACACAGAAAAAATTACCTAGGGTAACCAAAAAAATCCAAAGTGCTAAACGGGTTTTTAGATATAATGCATAAGAATACCTGTTGGCTTAAGTGGCTCTCTCTGAGCAAAAAGAAAAAGCAGAGAGAGGGGAAAGAGGGGAAAAGCAGACAGAGAGAATAAGCAGAGACGGATGCCCAACTCATAAAATGTCCCCCCTTATCTCACTTATCATGCCCCTGTGGTGCTCTAAAATGTCCCCCCTTACTCTTGATCACTGCCCCCTTGTGGCATCATCAAATGTCACCCCTTATCTTACACTGCCCCTTGCAGCACTCATCAAATATCACCCCTTTTTTATTTTAACACCACCCTCGCGTGCTATCAAAGTCCCACTTATCACTGATCCTGCGATGCTTGTAAATTTGCACTGTTTAATCATGTTAAAGGGAATTCTTTTTTTCTTTTCCCTCTTCTTTTTTTATTTTCATATTTTCCATAATCAAAAACATTGCTGGGCTATAAATACTTTGTATTATTCCTAAAAATTAGTAAATGCCCCAAAGCAGGTGTAAAGTCCACCTTCATTTTTTTTTGACAATCTGAGTACAATTTCGTACTGTACTAGAGTCGACAAAGATTGGTTATGAATCAAAAGAATACTATAAAAATTTCAATTATCAGAAACATAAAAAAATTTTTAAAATTAAAATGACAAAAAAAAGGGGTATCGGGGAAAAACTTCTGCAAGTGGCAGGCTTTATGTTGCCCTCAGGTGAGATTAAGTGTATATTCGCAACCTCATATTGGTGTCGACCCTAATTTTTTTATTTTAAACTATAACACTTTGAAAAATGTTTCTTTGTTTTTATAAAAAATTTTTCTTACAAAATATTCGGGGGGGGACTGGGCGAGGAATATATATATACGTTTGGGGTCATTTTGGGGGTTAACAATCATTTATTATCCCGAGATTTAACAATTGTTGAAATACACTGGCAAATTAAAAAAAAGTGTGAGAAGTGGTGTAAAAAAAATGAGAAGTAAAGGGGGTTGTTTGGCCCACCCTGAAAATGCCCGTGTTTTTGTTTCCCTAGCACTCACAATTACGTCTTTATTTTTTATTTATTTATTTTTAAAAATGTTGGCGATTTCCCACCAAAACAAGGTGAAGCAAAAAAAAAGAATAAAATTTCGTCATTCAACACTTTTCCCCTCACTCTACAAATCACTGTCTTTGCAGAGGGGCTTAGTTTCGACATTTGAGTCCCTCCAATGCCAAGATTCCAAACCCCCCTTTTTTTAAAAAGCAGGCACTGTACTTACCTTTCTGGGCTCAAGTTGGCTAATGGTTTTTAATGAACCCTTTACAAAAAATTTTCCCTGCTCGCACTCCAACGGTCGTCAGGTCCCAAAAAACCCTTCATCTCCCTTCACCTTTATACAGTGGACCCCCGCCATGAAGACATCGTCTAATGATAAATTTTATAACGAAGTGTTTGAGCGTAAAAAATTTTGGCCCCAAACCAAATGAAAACTCGACCAACTCATTCTCCCGAAAGTTTTCATGTGTCCCCTCAGGCCTGAGGGCCTTAGCTGCCTCCCTTTGTTAGTGTGCCCGTGTTTACAAGCCCGGCGGTCACTTCACCTACTTTTTGGGAAAATTTTTTATTATTCCGTGTATTTTGTGCTTTTAATGCTAAATAAGCACCCTGGGCCCCAAGAAAACTTCTGTTCCAACCCTGTGGGAAAAAGGGTGAGAATTACAATTGAAAAGAAGAAGGAGATAATTAATAAGTATGAAAGGGTAGTGCGTGTCTCCCGGGTGGCCCGGTTGTATAACAACCCCAATAAAACCCTCGCTCTATCTTGGCCAACAGAAAGGCAAAAAAAGGAAGTGTTGTTGCGTTTGGTGCAGGTATGTTTTCAAACAAATCGCGAGCACTCGAAAATTTTTGAGAGATGTTTTTGTTGGGATAAAAAAAAACAGTATCAGGAGATGTATCTTCGTTATGATATGTGAAAAGGCAAGGGGTTGCAGTGAAAAAAAAAAGTTTCAACTAGTGGTGATGCGAGTGAATTTAAGGCCAGCAAAGGTTGGTTTGAGAGATATAAGAATCGTAGTGGCATACACAGTGTGATAAGGCATGGTGAGACTGCCAGTTCGGACAAAAAAGCGGCTGAAAAATATGTGCAGGAATTCCAGGGGTACATAGAGGCTGAAGGATTGCAACCCCAAAAGTGTTTAATTGTGACGAAACAGGTCTGTTTTGGAACAAAATGACAAACAGGACCTCCATTACACAGAAGGAAAAAGCACTGCCAGGACACAAGCCTATGAAAGACAGGCTAACCTTAATGTTGTGTAGTAATACTAATGGGGATTGCAGAGTGAAGCCTCTATTTGTGTTTCATTCTGAAACTCCCAGAGTGTTCAGGAAAAACAATGTTGTCAAGGCTAATTTGTGTGTGATGTGGAGGGCAAACAGTAAGGCATGGGTCACTAGGGACAGTTTCTATGACTGGTTTTATCATGTGTTTGACCCCCACTTTGAAAAATTACATCCTGGAAAATAAATTGGACCTTAAGTGCCTCCTGGTATTAGACAATGCTCATCCTTCAGACTTGCCAGAGCGAATTTCAGGGGAGTTGAGCTTCATAAAAGTGAAGTTTTTGCCTACTAATACCACTCCTCTCCTCCAGCCCATGGACCAGCAGGTCATTTCAAATTTCAAAAAACTGTACACCAAAGCAATGTTTCAAAAGTGCTTTGAAGTGACCTCAGACACTCGACTGACCCTAAGAGAGTTTTGGAAAGATCACTTTAGTATCCTCAATTGCATAAACCTCATGGGTAAGGCTTGGGAGGGAGTGACTAACAGGACCTTGAACTCTGCTTGGAGGAAATTGTGGCCAAAATGTGTACAAGAGAGGGATTTCGAAGGGTTTGGGGCTAACCCTCAGGAGACTATGCCAGTTGTGGAATCTACTGTGGCATTGGGAAAGTCCATGGGGTTGGAGGTTAGTGGGGAGGATGTGGAAGAGTTGGTGGAGGACGATGATGAAAAACTAACCACTGATGAGCTGCAAGAGCATCTGCAACAGCAAAAGGCCACAACTGAGGAAATTGCTTCAGAGGAGGGGAGAGAGAAATTGAGGAAGCTACCTTCTTCAACGATTAAGGAAATTTGTACAATGTGGACAAAGGTGCAAACCTTTATGGAGGAAAATCACCCTGACACAGCTATTGCAAGCCGTGCTGGTGACTTTTACAATGACAACGTTTTGACCCACTTTAGGAAAATCTTAAAGGAACACACATAGCTCTATGTACAGATTTTTGGTGAGACAGAAGTCCAGTGACTCTCAAGTTATTCCCAGTGGCATTAAAAAACAAAGAAGGGAAGCAACACCGGAAAAGGACTTGCTACCTAAAGTCCTTATGGAAGGGGGATTCCCCTTCCAAAAATTAATACAGCTTCATCTTCCCTCCTCACATCTCATCACTTATCACTACATCTTCAATAAAGGTAGGTGTCATTTATTCTTCATTTAGTACAGTATATTATTTATTGTGCATGTATCCTTCTTTTTCTGTTTAGGAAAATGTATATTTCATGTGAAAAAAAAAAAATTCATACTTTTGGGTGTCTGGAACGGATTAATTGGATTTCCATTACAGTGGTCCCTCAATAATCGTCCGACCTGAAAGTCGTACATTTCGGAAATAGTCCCGTTATTTCGTCTAAACATTGGCTCGCAAATGGTCCGTTAACTCGCTAATCGTCCTTCGTCCAGGAGGCGTACTCACGCTCTGAGCCGCCTCGGCCTCCCTTCCCAGCCAGTGTGCCATTGTTTACCAGTGAGCGATGGTCCCCTCACTTGCTCCTACGAAATATTTCATAATACAGTGAACCCTCACCTAACGATATTAATTGGTACCCGAGAACAAATATCGTTAGGCGAGTTTTTTAGCGTTATCCGAGGCAAAATGTTAGTGTTAGAATGTATCGTTAGGCGAATTTAACGTTATGCGATGCGTTCGTTAGGCGAGGGTCCACTGTATTCCATTGATTTTAGTGCTTGCAAGTGCTAAATAAGCTACCATGGCTCCAAAGAAAGCTCCTAGTGCCAAGCCTTTGGTAAAGGTGAGAAATACGATTGAATTTAAGAAAAACATCATTGAACAATATGAAAGTGGCGTATGTGTGGGCGAACTGGCCAGGATGTATAACAAATCCCGTACAACCACATCTTCCATCATAGCCAATAAAAAGGAAATCAAGGACGCTGTTGTTGCAAAGGGAGTAAATATGCTGACAAAAATGAGATCACCAGTACTCGAAGATGTTGAGAAGTTATTATTGGGGTGGCATAAACGAGAAAAAATTTAGCAGGAGATAGTCTTATGACGTCGCTTATTTGCGAAAAGGCTAGGCAGTTGCATGACGATTTGGTAAAGAAATTGCCTGCAACTAGTTGTGATGTGAGTGAATTTAGGGCCAGCAAAGGCTGGTTTGAGAGATTTAAGAAGCATACTGACATACACAGTGTGGTAAGGCATGGTGAGGCTGCCAGTTCTGACAACAAAGCGGCTGAAAAATATGTGCAGGAATTCAAGGAGTACATAGAGAGTGAAGGACTGAAACCTGAACAAGTGTTCAATTGTGACGAAACAGGCCTCTTTTGGAAGAAAATGCCAAAGAGGACCTACATTACTCAGGAAGAAAAGGCACTGCCAGGACACAAGCCTATGAGACAGGTTGATGCTCATGTTCTGTGCTAATGCTAGTGGGGATTTCAAAGTGAAGCCGGTACTAGTGTACCATTCTGAAAATTCCAGAGTGTTCAAGAAAAACAATGTTATGAAAAGTAAATTGTGTGTTTTGGAGATCTAATAATAAGGCATGGGTCACAAGGGACATTTTCATTGAGTGGTTCAATGAAGTGTTTGGCCCTAGTGTGAAGAATTACCTCCTGGAAAATAAATTGGACCTCAAGTGCCTCCTAGTAATGGACAATGCACCTGCTCATCCTCCAAACTTGGATGACCTAATTCTGAAGGAGTTTGGGTTCATCACAGTAAAGTTCTTGCCCACGAATACCACTCCTCTCCTCCAGCTCATGGACCACCAGGTCATTTCAAACTTTAAAAAACTCTACACCAAAGCAATGTTTGAAAGGTGCTTTAATGTGACCTCAGACACTCACTTGACCCTAAGAGATTTTTGCAAAGAACACTTCAGTATTATCCATTGCATATGCCTTATAGGTAAGGCTTATGCAATGGACTACCAGGACTTTGAACTCTGCTTGGAGAAAATTGTGGCCAGACTGTGTCCATAAGAGGGATTTTGAAGGGTTAGAGGCAGCCCCTGATGAGCCTATGTCAGTTGTGAACTCTATTGTCGCACTGGGGAGTTCCATGGGGTTGGATGTGAGTTTGGAGGATGTGGAAGAGTTGGTGGAGGACCAAAACAAAGAGCTAACCACTGAGGAGCTGCAAGAGCTTCAGCAGGAAGAGCAACACATCGCAGCTCAGAATCTTGCTGCAGAGGAGGAGGAAGAGAGATGGAAGAAGGTGCCTTCTTCAGAAATTAAGGAGATTTTTGAAATGTGGGGTAGGATGGAAAGATTTATGGAGAAACATCACCTGAGAAGGATGTTGCAAGCCATATTGGCAACTTGTACAGTGACAGAGTCTTGCCCCCTTTTATGGAAGTTTTAAAGAGACGCCAGGGAAAAAGAGCTCTCTGGACATTTTTTTTGAGACAGGGCTCCAGTGACTCTCAAGGGGGTCCAGTGGCATTAAAAAC
>NW_026470886.1:0-11436 GCF_026875155.1 Cherax quadricarinatus | reverse complement strand
TGTTGCCAGTATTGTGCCGGGGGGGGGAGGGGGGTAACCCTGTAAGTGGGAGTGGGGGCCGGCTCGGGTTTATTGTGTCTAGTTAGAAAAGGGATAAAAAGGGTAGAGTAGATGTGGGGGGGGTTTGTGGGGGGTTTGTGCTTGCTTTTATTTAGAGGTTGTGCTTCATTATCTATCAGTACCGGGCCCGGTCCCCCCTTCCTGCTTCTGGTACCTTCTTACTCTTGTTCCCTTTCTTCTTGTGTTCTGTTGCAATCAACAGAACATAACATTTTGGGAACCTTTTAACAATGGTTTCCCCTGTAGGATTTTGTTTTGTTCCCTTTCTGACCTGAAAGTCAATTTGATTGGGCAGTTCTTTTCCCTCGAATACTACCCAAGTCTCTAAAAAATTGTCAGTTGGGTCGTGTCCTCTCCTGTAACCGCAATGATTCTCTCAATCTCTTACCTTTTCCTGTCTTCTTTCATCATAAGTCTTCCCCTCCACTCATGAATAATGACAGTCCTCTCACTTTCCTCATCCCATTTTTTCCCTCCGTATCTTTGGGTCTGATTTAAGTATCTCCTTCGTTGTCTCCCTTACTATCTCCCAGATATCACTGTGGCCTGGTATTGTTTCCTCAAGGAATTTCTTTTCAATTTCCCATCTTTCAGTTCCCTCGCTTTCTGCTGTTCCTCCACCCTTGCTTCTTCGTCCTGACTTGTGTGTGTTTGGGGGGTGTTAACATGTGTGGGGGGTGGTTGTGTTTTGTATGTAGTATGTTAGGGGTGTGTGTTTTTGTGTGTGTGTGGGGTGGGGGTGTTAATGTGTGAGCGACTGTGAAGGTGTTATGTGTGGGGATGCTTTTGTTTTGTACGATGTTAGGTGGGGTGTCTGGGTATGTGTAAAGTGTGGGGTGTTTTGGTGTGTGTGTGTGTGAATGTGTGTATATGTAGCGCGAGTGTGTAACGTGTGTGAAGTGTGTGCGTGTGGTATGTGCGTTGTAGTGAGTGCGTGTAGTGTGTGTGGAAGTGTGTGTGTGTGTGAGTGTTTGTGTGTTTGTGTGTGGTGTGAAGTGTGTGTGTGTGTGTAGTGTGTGAGTGTGTTGTGTGTGTGTAGGGGTGGTGTGTGTGTGTGTGGTGTGTGTGTTGTGTGTGTGTGAGTGTTTGGGGTATTGTGTGTAGTGGTGAGTGGTGTTTTTCAGTGTGTGTGTGAAGTGGTGTGGTAAAGGCGTGTGTGAAGTGCGTGTGTGTAGTGTGTGTGTGAAGTGGGGTGCGTGTATGTGTGCGGTAGTGTTTTTACTCACCTATTTGTGATTTTCAGGTGTCGATTCTAGCCCCTGGCCCCGCCTCTTCACTGATCGCTACTAAGTTCTCTCTCTTCCTGCTCCATGAGCTATATCAAACCTCGTCATGAAACTATGCATGGTTCATGCCTTCACTACGTCACTTTCCAGATTATTCCATTTGCTATCAACTCTGTGACTGAAGAAATACTTCTTAACATATCTTTGACTCAACTAAGTCTTCAACTTCTAATTGTGACCAGTTGTTTCTGTGACCCATCTCTGTAACATCCTGTCCCAGTCCACCTTGTTAATTCCTCGCAGTATTTTATAAGTCGTTATTATACTTTTATTGTACTGTACTGGTTTTCTGTGTTATTATACTGTTCTGTTCTTCTGTGTTGCTGAACTATACTGGTCTTCTGTGTTATTGTACTGTACTGGTATACAGTGTTATTGTAGTGTACTGGTTTTCTGTGTTATTGTAGTGTACTGGTTTTCTGTGGTATTGTACTGTACTGATATTCTGTGTCATTGTGCAGTACTGTACACGTCTTTTGTGTTGCTGTACTGTACTGGTCTTATGTGATATTGTACTGTACTGGTTTTCTGTGTTATTGTAGTATACTGGTCTTCTGTATTATTGTACAGTACTGGTCTTTTGTGTTATAGCACTGTGCTGGTCTTCTGTGTTATTGTACTGTACGTTGTCCAGAGAAGGACAACGAGAAAAAAAAAGGGGGGTTTACTGGAAAGGAAACGGGCCCAAACCCTAAAAACATCTACAGACACAAGGTGGGGGAACCCAGCTGGGGGGCTTAAAGGGAGAGGAAATTTTACCCACCGGAGAGTTTTACTTTTGGGAAACAAGGTAGCAAAATTGAAGCAGCGAAAAAAACCGGGGTTTTGAGAGGGGAGGGGAAACCAAGGCGTTTGAAAACCCCTGTAAAATTTTTTTCAAAGGGGCCTGGACCACGTCACCCAGACAGCACCAAGGGATTTGGGGGAAAACACCTTCCCTTTAGACCTTTGGCAGATAAAATAGACAAACCCGGAAAGAATAACTGGGGAAAAAATAAGTTGGGAATCAAAAAAGCGCCCTTTAAGGGGCCCAAAATTTGCAGAAAACATATTTCCACATTATGAAGGAATCTACCCTTTAAAACTTAATATAGTCTCCCAAAGGGCAAAGGATGGGAAACAGCAAAGAGCTTTGTGGCATCGCTTTTAGCAGAAATTTTGGTACTTTTCATTTTGGGAAGGGGGGATGAAGGGGAAAAAGGATAATAGTTTGTCAGTGGAACCCCTTTTTCCCAAACTAAACAAAAAAAAAAACAAATGGAAAAAAAAAATAAAATAAAGAAATGTTTTAGGAAAAAAAGAAAAAAAAAATTTTTTGGAAAAATTTTACAAAAAAATTTTAAAATAAAATAAAAAAAAAATGGCCCTTCATTTTCTTGTAGTTGGGGTAGGAAAGTAGGTATGGCCTGGATAGTTCCTCGGGTTTTAAATTTATTTTTAAGTTTAACCCCGGGCAGGGGGTTAATCAAATTGTTCTGGAATCCCCCTCCCATTGGTGGGCACAAGTAGAATAGGAAAGGGCCCGGTTAGTTGTGAATAATGTTAATAAGTATTTTTAACACCGTCTTCCCCCTTTATCGGGGCGTCTATCCGGGAAAGGCCACGCCGGGAAAAGAGCTAAACAAATAAGGGGAAAATAAAATGGTTCCCCATAGCCCTGTTAATAAAACCATTTAGAAAAGAAAAAGAATGATAAATCCCAAAAATCATTATGGAAACCCAGAAACACTAAAAAAGAACAAACATAATACCCCTGGTATTTTTCACCCTCCCTGATTAGGAGAAGGGGGAGGCGAAGTGATTTCCCCAAAAATTCAACCCTACACCATGTAAGGTCAATATTACCGGAGTAAAAAATTTTAAAACAAATCGGACACCGGGAAAATTTGTTTTCCCCCAACCCCGCCAGGAGGGGGGGGGTGTGTGCGCGCGAAACCGTAACTCGTTAAGGGTTTTCCCCCGGGTTTCCCGAAAAACCCTTTTAACCCACTTACACCTACTTTTCCCTCACTTTTAATTAAAATGAGTAAAATAGATAACATTTTCTTTTGTGATAAAAGGGGAGACGAAAAGGGGGCAAAATTAAAAAAAATTAGGGAAACGAGAAAACCCATCCCTGAAATTCACTTCAAAAAACACAGCAGTGCAGGTGTGCCTTCCTGGATTTTCCCGTGATTTACCCGAATAAGGAGAGAGAAATACACAGCAAAAACTATTACAAACCAGGGGAAATTTCCCAAACAATTTCTTGTATGGAAAACATTGCACCCAAAAAAAAATTGAAACAAAACCAAACCCCATCCTTAGCATTTAAAAGGGTAAAATTTAAATTTTTAGTGGAAAAACCGTTTTTAAAAAATCCCTAAAAAAAAAAATTTTGGGAAATTTTTTTCAAGTCCATGGGATACCCGGGGGACTGTCTTAAGCTTGCCCGAACGAAAAAATCTGGCACGAAAAAAAGAGACGCAAACACAAGGGGCAAATTTTCCCTTTCCCTTTTACAGTCAACCATTTTTCGGAGAAATTTAAGACACGCCCAAAGGAGCTGTGGACTTGGGGTCAATGAAAAAATTCCAATAAAAATCTTTTTTTGAGCACTTTTTCCCGATAAACCCGATGATCGCCTGGAGGAAGGGTGAGTTTTCTAAGGGGGCAGACTTGGAGAACAGAATTTCTCGGAAATTCTGTTCCCCCACAAGGACGGATTGGAAACATTGAGGGTAGGCTACTACACAAAAAAAACTATTTCTTTTCAGAATAGACCGTATATGGTGAAAAATGAGAGTGAACCCCAAAATTTTCCCAAAGGGGCCCAAATTTTGTAGAACCGGGGGCTACACAGTTTACCCTCAAAATGGGGAAAAAGAAATTGAATGCTTTAAAATTGGTTACTCTCGCCTTTCATAAAGGGATGTTAATTTTAGCGTTCCCCGGGATACCCTGTTTTCCGGGCATGGGTGAACCCGGATCCAGAATGGCCCAAAAATGAAGGACAGGTGGTTTTCGAAAAAACTGGTTTTAAGTCACTCAAATTTTTCATAAAAGGGGGCCGTTCATAATGAGCAATCCGAGTTTTTGTATAGCATCCTGCTTAAGATTGTGCGAAAATGGGCACTACCCAAAAAAGATATCGAATTGTAAAATTGCATCTATTTTTCTTGTCACAGATGGGGAAAAAATTTTTCCCGATGGGTGAAAACGTGCAAGACACGTATGGAGAACCCCTTTGGGTTTAAAGTCATCAATCCTTTTGTGGGGCCCCTTCCAAAGTTGGGAATCCAGGGGGTTTTTTTTATAACATCCTTGCTTAAGATTGTGTACAAATTGGGGTTACCCAAACCCGCTGCGAAGTTGTGATTCCATACTTGAATTTATTTTGGACATTTACATGTTTGATTTAGAGAGGATTCAATTATGTTCCCTTTTTGGGAATGGAAAAAAAATTGGGAAAGGGCCCTTTGGGCTGCTGCCCCCCAGCAGTGATGCAAGTACTAAAATGCTTTTAAAAAATTTCTTCAACTCCTGAGCCTTCTGTACTGAGTACTGTGTTGGGGTAATTTTGAAATTTGTTTTTTGGGGTTTAAATTTCACCCCACACAATAGTAATGTTTTAAATTTTGTGATCTAGCTAAGCCGTTTTGTATCTTGACATTCGTTCTCAGCCCTTGAGTAGAGGGAAGTGCGTGTGCTCCCCCCGGTGTTTATTAGTGGCAGTTTATTTTCACAGCATGGCCAAGGGCCCAACCCCCCGGGGCAAAAAACACAGTCTGTGTTGAGCTTATCCGTGGGGCTGTGACAGGAACTTCTATGGACCTGATACTACCTGCAATCATACGAGATACATATGGTATTGCTGACGAGGAGATATATGGAGTAGCGCTGAATGGCACGACGAGGATCTTTGTCAAGTTTAATTTGGCAAGTGTGTATGAGGCGGTAGTCGACAAGTACCAGGAGGTTACTTTGACAGTTAACTCCGCTGTGACCGTGCGACTTCACGACGTTTCTCGCCATTACACATGGGTTAAGATTAGAAATGTGCCATTCGAGGCGGATGATTCTGACATCCGTCTTGCGATGGGCAAATATGGTACAGTACATATGGCCACTGTTGGGAAGTGGGCCACTGGGCCATACGCAGGGAAACTCGAAGGAACGTATTCTGTGAAGATGACGTTACGTTACCCTATTCCGTCGTACGTAGTGCTGCCAGAATTTCGTACCCAGGTGTTTGTGACATACGCTGGGCAACGCCGGACCTGTCGGTTATGTGGGTCATATGATCACCTAGCGGCTCTGTGTGAAAGGAGGCGTGGCAACATGGAACAAAGGCAACGACATACAGCAATAGAGAAGAGTGAGGATTTGCCTTATGGGGACTCTGCCTACACAAGGTGGGTCCTGGAGTGAGGAGGTCGAGAGAGCGGAGGAGATGGAGTCAGCAGGTGTGACGAGGGGGGGGGACACCCCTTCATTGAACGCAGCTCAGGTGTTGGAAGAGGACACCCCGACTGCGAGTGCTAGCGATGTGGAAGACTCATTAGCCATGGCTTTAAATGTGTTATTGGCTGACAAGAGTCTTGGGAAGGTTGGGAGTCCAGATCTAGTTCTTGGGTCTGTTGTGGATCCGGGCGTGGAACAGGATATGAGGTCTGCGCAGTGTGATAAGAATCTTTTGATGCAAGCTGTGGAGGTGGAGGTCCACCGGGACAATGTATCAGACGACATGATGGAAGCAGAGGGAGCATCACGGAGCGCGCTGCTGCACTATCTGACTCCGAAGACGTGATCACGCCTGCTCAGCGCACTGGCAAAAAGTCCTGGGCGGATGTTACGCAGAGAGGAAACAGCGGCCCTACGGGGCAGGAGTTGGTTAAGAGCGTTTCTAAAGGGGGGGAGAGGGACCGAGGTGTCACGAAACGATCTGGTGGCAAGACAGTACCAGGGTCAAGAAGGAAAACCACTCTGTAAGCTTCAAGTGCATGACATTGAACATTAATGGATTGAGATCAGAGAGAAAGTGTGTATGGTTTAGTGAATATTTGGTGCGTAATAGTGTTGACGTGGTGTTCGTGCAGGAACACAACTACAGACCAGGTTATGAGTTGAAGGTAAATGGGTATAATGTATATGTGGAGCATGCGATAAGGTTGAAAGGAGGAGTTGCCATCCTGGTAAGGGAAACTAGCCCGTTCGTAGTGAGGCATTGTGAGGGGGGGGGGGGGAGGGTGATTCGTGAAGATGGGTGGGGGTGGTTTAGGGTACAGATGAGTGTTTTGGGTGTGTGTGTATGGTCCAGCAGGAGGGAGATGTTTGCGTATTAAGAAATAATTTGTGAAGGAGTCTTAGAATATTATTTGCGTTGCTTTGCCGGGTTGATAGTTGTAAATTGGTGGTGATTGGAATTGTGTGATTAAGGCCGTATCCCATTGTCTGCATCGGCTATGGGGCCGTGCTAGATCCCCCTGGCTGGGGAAGCGCCTCAGTTAAAATGACCAGCAGTGGGTTCGAGGAGGTGTTGTGTTGGCATTCGCTGCCGGATGAGGTAGGGAGTGCCGGAAAGTGCTTTAGCACCCTTATGTTTTCCCAGGACGAGGCTAATCAGCAACGACCTGGCGCCCAGGTGTTTCGCAGGAGAGTGGAATACTGTTGGGCATTGAATTATTAGTGGGGGCTTTTAAACACCTACGTTCAGTCCGATGTGTTATTGCCCAACATTATACGAGAGAGGAGGAGACATATGGCATTTTATCAGAGTCGAGGATTTATATTGGAGTGGGCATGGACGGTGTATATTAGAATTTTTCGTGAAAGTGCTAACTGCTCAGTATTTACGAGGCTTTGGGTGATTCGTTTACAAGGACGGTCTGCCCTTACTGTAAACCCGGCAGTGAGGGTCAAGTGGATTGATTGTCTCACGCTCATTATTTTCGTGGGTTTTAAATCTCCGCAAAAACGTGGCTTTTGAGGCTGATGGAGGTAGTATTCGAAATGTTTTCGAACGTTTATGGGAACTGTAACATTTCTGGGCCAACCAGGCCAAATGGGGTAAAAAGGTGCTACCATGATTTCCTGAGGGTTCTTTTAATTCTTCAAGATGACGCTTAGGCATCCTATCCCCCGATGTATATCTCGAGGAGGTTTGGGGAACCCAGGTAATGAAAGGTATGGGGGGCAAGGCGACGCCGACGTGGGGGCGAATTTGCCTTTTATGGCGGCAGACTGGGGGCAAGGGATATGGCCCCGGGGCCGGAAAGGGGGCGGGCCCTCGCATGACCCCCAATCCCAAGGGAAACGGGGGCAAGGAGGAGGGGGGGTGCATGTGGATGAAGAGGTGGGGCTCCTCCAGGGGAATCGGGAAAAAATGGTGATCCAGACTCCCCGGGCCCCAACAGGGGCTCCGGGGCCCGGGCGGGGGGGCGGAGCACCTGCGCATGAGCCCCCAAACCCAAAAGAAAAGGGGTGCAAGGAGGAGGCGTGGTCGCAGTGGGGAAAGTGGTGGGGCTCTCCGGGGGAATCGGAAAAAAGTGGTGATCCTGAATCCCCGGGCCCCTCAGCAGCGTTTCAAGTGAGGAGGTAAAAGGAGGGCGCAGGGGTGAGGCATTGAGGGGGAGTTGGAGACGGTGATACAGGGGTATTTGTTGGGGGGGGGGGTTCCCCCCCCCTTCCCCCAAAATTTTTGGGAAGGGGAGGATCGGGTGGCACCGTGGTGGACAGGCGAGTGCCATGGGGGGCATGGAGGGATTAAGGTGGTAAGGTGGAAGTCCATTGTGCTGGCCCCCAGGGACTCAATAGGGGAACTGAGGAGTACGGGAAAAAGGGCAGCAGCGTCAGTTCGGACGATGTTCTGACCCCGGGCGCAAGGCCGGGGAAAAAGACGGGGGGTTCTGGTACCCAAGTGACTCTGGGGAAGGGCCACAACAAAAGGGGGGGGGGGAGGGTTTGGGAAGGAGGGGGGAAAATGTGGAAAAGGCACGTCCGGGGGAAACCAGTCTGAAAGGAAGAATCTTGACATGAGGGGGGGAAGGAAACCTAAGCGGGCCCTCGGTTTGGGTAACAAAAAATATTAATGGCTGTGTGATGGGTTAAAACGGGAGGCTTCAGGATTTTTTTAAAAAGGGTTAAAAGGTTGATAGCTTTGTGCAGGAGCCAATTTTAAGTTGGGTCGGTTTTTAGTGGTCCCTGGGTATCGGGTTTATGGTTGCCGCCCTGAGCGTTAAAAGGAGGAGGGGGTGTTGATCGGAGCGGGCCGTTTGTTTGCTAGGAAAAGGGGGGGGGGGGGGGGGGGGGGGGGGGGGGGGGTATTACTGGGGAAGGATGGTGGGGGGGAAAGGAAGGGGGGTTTTGTGTTGTGATGCCCCGCAAAAGTGACGGAAAGTGAAGAGGATTTTGTGCGGGGGGAGCTCGTGTATTACCTACGCCGTTACCGTCGCGCGTTTTGGGGGGGGGGTTTGGGGGAATTGTGTAATTAAAAAAGACACTGGAACCCAGAGAGGGGTTTTTTTTCCTCAGTTTTGGGGGGGCCTGCTTAGAGATTTTTCATTACGTGATGCTTTGGGGGGAGGTCTGTGGGAGGGGAACATACGTTATAAAGGGGAATGCGGCTCTTTTGGGAAAGGTTTATTATCTCGGGGGGTTTTTGGTAGTCTTTTTAAAACTATAGAGAGGTGTTTTCCGATCATGGGGGGCGGTATTAGGGGAGGGGGGAGGGGATTTTTTTTTGGCTCGTAGGCGGGAAGTTAGGGAAAGAACCGAGGTTTGGGGAAGAGGGAGTGGAAGCTTTGCAATTTTTGGGAAAGCCTGTGCCGAAAGAAAAACTGGGGAAGACGTGGTAGGTGGTGGATAGTGTGCAATTTACGAATACTCATTTTTATGTGAGGGGGGAAAACCCGTTAACAATTGCGGGATGGTTTGTCCAAAATTACTTAGAATCTAGATACGGATTGTTTCGAGGGGGGGGGGGGTGGCCGGGGGGTACCCGGGGGGGATATAACATGTTTTAAGGACAAATACGGGATTTTTCAAGAAGAACGTTTGCATGACGGGGCGGGGGGGTTGACGAAACCTGGGGGGACAACCATCGCTTTTGTGTGCGAGGACAGAAGGTACGACAGCGAACGACTACTACCAGTTTTCAAGCATACTCTGTGGGGGGTTTTAGAGAGGGATTTAAAGGGCCCAAGGGGGTGAGTCAAGCAAAGATGGTTTTAGGGAAAACGGGGAAAAATATGGGGTGGTGGTGAGGTTTTGGAAGGGGTTTGGTAGTGCCCTGCAAACTGGGGAGGGGTGATGGGAGGCACTGGGGGGTCCTTGAGGAGGGGGAAATATGGAGGCCCTTAGGGCATGGGAAGGGTAAGGCACCCGGGATCGATGGTTTACCCCGAATTTTATGTACAGACTGGGGTTGCTTTGGGGGTTTTCCCATAAAGGGTTTAAAGATCCATGAAAGCGGGGGAAGTGGGAGAATCTCAGGGAAAAGGGGGGTGGGGTTTTTCCCCAAAGGGGGAAAAAGCAGAGTACCCTTCGGGATTATCACCATTTCATTGCTTTGTTTATTTTTAAATTATTGCGAAAAATTTTTGGGAACGGCTTAAAAGTGTTTGGGGAGGGGGGTGTTTGATCTCTTTGGTTTTCCCCGGTGGTCAATGAGCGTGGGCCCCCGGGATTTCAAGGGGTTCCCCGGAGGAATGGAAAAGGGAAAAAGGGGGCGTTGGGGCGTTGGTTGGCAAGGGGGTTTGATAGGGTGGAAAGAAGGGTTTGGGGATATTGCTACGCAGGGGGTTTTGGGAAAAAATAGTGGGGGGGGGGGGAACGCTGTATCAAATGCGAAAGGGAGGGTGCAAAAAAGGGGGTGTGGGGGGGGGTGCAGCATGAGCGGGGGCTTCGGCAGGGGGTCCTTTTCACAAAAATTGTTTGCTGTTTTCAGGGTCCCCCTTTTTTAGGTGGTGGGGGACGTCCCAAAAAGGGCCGGGGGGGGGGAGGGACTGAAGCCTGGCCGGTTTGGTGGGGAATTGATGATACCACTATTTTTGGGAAGTGAGGAGACACGGTTAGGACTTTTGGGGGAAGTTTTTAAACTTTTGGGGGAAATATGGGATGAAGGTAAATCTGGAAAAAACAAGAACTGGGGTGGGAAAAGGACAGGAGAAAGTGGGGGATGGTTTGTGCAGGGGGCCGGAGTCGAAAATCTGCGGTGTCTGAGAGGCTGACCCGAGGGGGCAAGGGTTAGCAATTCGAAAGGTGGGGGAACGGTCAGCGACGGTTGGGAAGCTGCGACCTCCCTTTAACCCCTTTGGAGCGTGTAAATTTTCATCAATGTTTACATTAGTAAAGTCTGGGTTTGTTTCGGGTGTGATGCCTTAAAAAGGAAAGGCGATCACGATATTTTTTGAATGGTGTTCAAATTTTTGGGGTTTGGGTGCAATGGGTTTCGAAGGAGGTATGACTTGCCCGTTTTTGGGGAGGGTTTTGGGTTTTTTGGACTTTAGAAAACGCTGAAATGGGTTTTTAAAGGGAAGTGATGATAGGTGGTGGGGGGAGGGGCAGCTCGATAAAGGGACATCTCACCTGGGGAAAGGTATGGAGGGGGGGGAAATGAAGGAACGAGACAGTGTTACGCGCCTTATTGTTGCCCGGGACCAGAAAAGTAAAGGTGGGAAATTGGTAAATTGTTGAGAAACATGTAGTGGGGCCCGGGTTTAAAAGGGTCCCCCAGTTTCGGGGTGTAATATGGGGAAGGTTTATACTTAAGATACGCCTGGGCGCGTGAGGTATGTACCGTTTCCTGCTGGGATTTTGCCAAAGCGACCCGAACAGGAGGGTTATTGAGGGTGGGGGGTGGGGGCAGATGAGTGGGGAAGAGAGCTATCAGTCGTCTATTTTTTGAAGGTTTGGAGCTCAGGGAAAGGAATGCGTAAGGGAGTGGGGAGGGTGGGGGGGGCAAGGTTGGCGGTATTGCGAGCGTTGAGTCTTGATATAGTGGGGTTGAGGGGAGTGTGGTAAGAGGTTTAGCATATGTCATCGTGGACTACATATATGATTTTTGGGATGAGGGGAAGGTGGGGGGGGGATGTTGAAAGGACTTTGGCGG
>NW_026470885.1:0-12950 GCF_026875155.1 Cherax quadricarinatus | reverse complement strand
CCTTGGGGCAATGGGACGGAGAGTGATTTTTAGGACAGGGGAAACCCAAAAATTTTTCCAATTTCCAAGGGAAAAAGGGAAAAAGGTTAATTTAAGAAAAATTAAAACCCCGATGTAAAGGGGGTTTGGGAGGTTTTAAAATAATCCAAAAAAGGGGGAAAAGAATGGTAGGCCTGAAGTGGAAATTTAAGGAATTGTTCAGGATTAACAGGCAAAAGGAAATTAAGAAAAGGAGCCCCTTAGATTTTTAAAATTTTTTTGTTGGGGAATATCTGTACATTAACATACCCTTTTTAAGGGGGAAATTAAGATCTAGAGAATGTACGAACGTAAAAGAGAACCTTTCTGCACATATAAGTTCCATCAAACACCTTAGGGGGGCATGGGGCAATTTGCCGCGCGCGCCCCACCGAAAAAATCAAAAAAAATATGGAAATTGAGTTATATATACTGAAAAATAGCTCAACTCTTTGGCAACACAATGGTCCAGAATGAATGTTCTACGACGTTTCTACAAGAAAATTATAGTCATTTATATCAGGTAGGGTTTGACGGGGGATGTTGGTACCGAGTCTGCTACGGCCTATATATTTTTTGGAGTTTTTTTTCTTGTTTTTTATCCCTTTTCTTGCATTATTCTTTCTAATATAATAACTGATTTATTTGGCATCATAAAACAGTAGGCGGGACTTATCCGGAGATTTAGCGACAGCTGGGAACCAGATGGGAACGTCAGCAGTGTCCCACCGCTCGAGGTGCCACCCAGGAATCACCCATTATTACGCTTATATCAGCTTATATATCAACTTTTACGGCTTATTTATCTATCAGAATTGATCTAATATGTATAATAAACACTCTAAATAACATACAAACATGTTATATACTCTAGGCTGAATAAATAGGCCATAATATGGCGAAAGATTATCGGGAATATTTCGATAAATATTGGTCATGCCCCATTCTTTTGTCTCTGAGTAAGGAAAAACGGTTTGTTTAGAGGATAACTGCACTAGAACATCAGTTTACTAAGAAAATACCCCCAAAAACAAACGCGATTTTCGCGAAAAAAATTTTTTTTTTTTTTTAGCGGGGGGCCGGCCCGGCTTTCCCGGCGATATCTCGGAAGTAACTTATTCACCTAGGGCAACAAATAATTCCTTTATTACTTAATTAAATGGAATAATATTCACAGACATTGTAGAATAATGATTTCTCTTATTTTGACCGTTGAGTTTTGAAAATATTCCAAATACTTTGGGAGTTATGTGGGAGTAAAGGGCAGATTTTTTTTGCAATATTCCAGAACTAAAAAATTTTTTTTTTTTGTGAAAAAACCGGAAAGGTTTTTAGAGGAAATAAATTCGGTCAAATAAGAAATTTGCATTGTACTCTCGGCCCCAAAGGGTTTCCAAACCCCCTTTTCGGGGGCTGTAGGGAAAATTTGGCCGCGTGCCCCCTCCCCAAAAAAAAATCAAAAAAAAATTTTTGGATATTGGGTTATATATACTAAAAAAAAAAGCTAAAACTCTTTGGAAAAACCCCATGGTCCCCAAAAAAATGAATGTTCAAACGACGTTTCTAAAAAGAAATTATAGTCATTTATATCGGGGTATGGGGGACGGCGAGGTTGGTCCCGAGTCTGTAAAGGCCTATATTTTTTTTTGGATTTTTTTCCCTTTTTTTTTATGGGGCCTTTTCTTGCTTTATTTTTTAAAATTAATAATGACTTTTTTGGGCATCAAAAAATTGGGAGGGGGGGACTTATTCCCGAGACCTTAGTGACTGCCGGGAACCAGAGGGGAACGTCGGCGTTTTCCCACCGCCCCGGTGCCAGCCAGGAATCACCCTTTATTACGCTTAATCGTTTTATTTATAAAATTTTTCGGTTTAAATTTGTTATCAAAAATTGATTAATTGATATAATAAACACTCTAAATAACTTTACAAACATGTTTTTATTCTCTGGGCTGAATAAAATAGGAAATAATTTGACGAAAGTTTAGGGGGAAAATTTTTCGGGAAAATATTAAAGCTACTCCTCTCCATGTCCCTTTCTTTGTCCCCGATTTAAGAGGAAAACGGTGTTTGGGAAGAGGATAACTGCCTAAAAAACATCAGTTTACTAAAAAAATCCCCCAAAAACAAACGCGTTTTCGCAAAAAATTTTTTTTTTTTTTGAAGGGGGGGCCCCGGGGGGCATTCCCGGCGATATTTCGGAAGTAAACTTTTAAACCTGGGGAAAAACAAAAAATTCCTTTTTTAAATTAATTAAATGGAAAAATTTTCTCAAAACATTTTGTTGGAATAATGTTTTTCTCTTTTTTTTTGACCGAGGGTTTTTTTAAAAAAAATATTCCAAATACTTTGGGAGTTTTTTTGTGGGATTTAAAAAGGGCAGTTTTTTTTTGAAATTATTCAGAAACCTAACAAACTTTATTTTTTTGTAAAATTTAAAGGAAAGGTTTTAGAGGAAATCTATGGTAAAAATAAGTATTAGCATTTACTCTCGGCACCAAGTGTCAAAAAAAACCTTAACGTGTCCCAAAATAAGAAAAAGTATTCCCCCAAGGGAAAATTTCAGTAAATCAGTTTTTTTCTCATTTTGGGGTTTTTGAGGTTATTTTTGATAAATATTTTCAAGAAAAAAGTGAAAAATTTTGGGGCTTTTTGTCCCAAAAAATAAAAAAAAAATCGGACGGTAAATAAGCGAGTTAGGAAATTTGCCCACGCCCCTTCCCGTAGCCCCAATATAAGAATAAAAGTATTGCCCCAAGGGCAATTTCGAAAAACAGTCTTTTCTAAAGGGGTTGTTTGGGGTTTTAAAATTTTTTTTAAAATTATTTTCAAAAAAAGAGTGGAAAAACTTTTGTCTTGTGTCCCAAAAAACTGAAAAAAATGGGGACGGTAAATAAACGAGTTAGGGAAAACTTCCCCTACAGCCCCCCTTAACTACGGGGAAACTTTTGGGAAAGATTGACTGTACCCCATTGGGCCCCGTCGGTAAATACATCAATAACCCCGAGTACTTGAAATGTGGGAGTGTTGGGGTATTTTTTTAAGAGCGGGAACTCCTCCCCCCGCCCCCTGCAGATGAAGCCCATTTCGTATAAATATGAAAACCCGTTATTCTCGTGTACATATGATAAAGTATATTTTTCGTTTCCATTTTGAAAAAACCGTTTTTCCCCGTATCAGATTGAAAACCCGGGATATTCTGTGTCACTAAGAAAACCCGTATATTCTCGTGTCACATATGAAAAACCGTTTATTTTTCTTTGTAAACTTATGTTTAACCGTTATTCTGTGTCAAATTTGAAAAACCCGTATATTCTTTTGCCCACTTATGATAACCGTATTTCTGTGTCACATATGAAAAACCCGTATATTCTCGTATCACTTTTTAATTAAACCCGGGAATTTTCCCGTATCCTTTATGAAAACCCGTTTTATTTCTTTGCCCACATATGAAAAAAGAAAATTCTCGTATCAATATGTTTAACCGTCATTCGAAAAATTTTTCATTTTTTTTTTATCCTGGGACAGGTCATCCTAGACAGGTATCCTAGACGGGTTATCCTAGACGGGTTATCTAGACAGGTGCCTCGTTGTCCAGCTCACCGCTGCCCCTTTTTTTAATTTTGTTTTTTTTAATGTTATATATATTTTTTATTATTTAACTTTTTCAGAGTCATCCAATGAGAACCTAACGTATCTTAAATTTAACATCCGCCTAACCAAAATTAAATTAAAAACTTAACCCCCGTTTAAACCCTAAAGTAACTAAATTTAAACCCCCGCCTAACCAAAAACCAAAAACTTTAACCTCCGTTTAAACCCTTTTAACTAACAAACTTATCCTCGCCTAACCTAAAGAAACAAAATTTTAACCCGCCAAACCTAACGAAAAATAAAAATATTTTAAACCTCCCCAACCAAACCCGTAATTTAAATTTTAAACCCTCCCCCAAACCTAAAAAAAACAAAATTTAAACCCCCGCCAAAACCAAAAACGTAAAACTAAACTTAACTTAACCCCCGCCAAACCTAACGTAAATTTAAATTTTTTAACCTCTCCCAAACTAAGGAAAATTCGACTTGACTTAACCCCCGCTTAACCTAATGTAACAAATCTTAATTTAAAACCCCCGGAAAAAACCAACCCCAAAAATTTAGAAAATTTTATTTTTTTAAGGGGAGTAGTGCACTGAGGAGTTGGGAGTCAAAAAAATTTGTCAATGAAAGCAAATAGGGGAAAAGAAAAGGGGAGTATGGGTTTTACCAACGCTCTTACATGGGGGCAAACCCTGATTTGGGAAATGGTTACGGGGAAGGCTGGAGGAAAGTGGGGATGTGTGTCGGGTTTCCCAATGTGTGGTGTGATTTTAATGCGGAGAATTTAAAATTTCAAAATTGGGAGGAGGTACAAGATTCCCAAAAAAATTAAATTACCCAGAGGGCTAAGGGGGGTTCCCTTGGGGTGGTTGGACATGTAAAAATTAAAAAAAAATAACTTCGTGAGTGTAAAAAACTCTGTGTGGAGGAAAGGGGGGGTAGAGGTGGGCCTAGGAAGGTTGGGGGGAAAGGGGGTAAAGGGGGGGTTTTGGTTTTTGGTGCGAAGGGCTTGCACTTCCAACAAGCATCCCGGGAGCGGGTTAGATAGAAGCGAATGGAAAACCAAGGTTTTTAGGGTTTGGATTGTGTGTTGGAGTGTGAGAAAGGTAATATTTATGAAGGGATTAAAGGAAAAACCCGGAGGCCCGGGTTGAGTCCTGGAGATGAGAAATACAGTGTTACACTCTGAAGAAGGGGGTGTTAATGTTGCCCGTTTTATATCTGTAGTGTAAGCCCCCTCTGGGAAGGGCAGTGATGGAGTGAATTTGGGGGTGAAAGTTTTTCTTTTTCGGCCCCCCGGTTTTTGGTGGGAAAACCGGGGCCCATTGGTTAAAAAAAAAAAATTTTAAGTTTACAGGAAAAAAAATTTAAAATGACGTGGGGATCCTCCCTAAATAAATTAATGAATTTAAGTAAAGGGAAGATTGGGAGCTTGGTGGGTTTAAACTTTTAATTATGTCATCTCTTCGGGTTTCGACCCGTTTTTTTTCCGTTTAAAAAAGTGTTTCCGAAGTTAAACAGGTTCATAAACAGAAAAAAACCCCCCAGTGTTGCTTTCCCCATCTGGGTTGGAAAAAGGTTTGGGTTTATTTGTTTTGGGTTTTTGGGTTCTGACATCTGTACGAGGGAAACCTTATGGTTCCCTACACAATTAAAAAATAAATTTTTCTTTAATAAGAAAATGAGGCTTAAAAGCTCAAATATACTTTAAATTTTTGAAGAGGGTATACACTATATTCGTTTTGAAGTTAAAATTTTGTGGGTTTTCCCCGGGAAACTATACTTGTAGTTTTTTCACCATTCCCCTTTGTGAAAAAATCTAAAACTGAAGATAAATCAGATGTTGCCATGTGTCTAAATTTTTCATTCTGACGGGTATTGTATCCCGTGCATGTACATTAATGTCTGTGTTTTAAAAAACGTTTAAAGGGATGTATTTGGGGGGACTTCAGTTTACAGGAGAAACCCCGCAGGTGCAGGTGAGCCAGCAGGTTGGGGGTGGCCCCGCAGGTGCAGGTGACCAAACAGGTGCAGGTGAGCCAGCGGTGCAGTGAGGGCCCGCCCGGTGAAAGGTTTAGCCAGCAGGGGCGGTGACCCCAAAGGTTTTCAGGTGAGCCAGCAGGTGCAGGTGGCCCAGCAGGTGCAGGTGAGCCAGGGAGGGGGCTGGTGAGCCCGCAGGTTTCAGGTGAGCCAGCAGGTTTCAGGGTGGGCCCAAGGGGGTGCAGGTGAGCCCGCGGGGCAGGTTTAGCCAGCAGGTGCAGGTGAGCCCGGGGCTTGGATTACTGAAGCTTCTGCAAACACCCAATTTACCTGGTGTTGGGGTTTCTCTCCTTACCCAGGGTTCCCGGTCACCCAAATTTGCTAAAAAAGGGGGGCTAACCCTTTGAATTGTTTTTTTTGCACAGTCCCATTTATTTTTAAGAATTTTTTTCCGTGGGGAACTTTTATGCGCCGTGGGAATTTTCCCTTTAGAAAGTAAAATAAGTTTGTTTGTATTGAGGGTTGGGACGAAATTTCCTCTAAAAATGGGTTTTCCCTTTTAAAAAATTGGGGGATGGTGTAGATGCGAGGAAGAGGGTGTTAATCCCAAAAATTTGGGGTTCCTTCCTTTCTTTAGATTTTCTGGGTATCATTGCATTCCCCCGGGGGTTTTAATGCCTCCAATGTTTTGCGCTCTCTGTGAAATTTAAATTTTAAGGGAAAAGTGCATAAAATAATAATTTAAAAATAATAATTTAATTTAAAAATTTAAAATTTAATTTCAAAAAATTTCGTTTTTCTTAGGGGTTTTTTTTGGTTTTTCCATGCAATTTCTTTGTTGAGTGTTTTAAGGAACGTGTGGCCCTCCCCAAAAGAGCCTTTTAGTAAAACCCGTACCGGTTTAACGTTTTGAAGGAAAAACGTGGTTAAAACCCCAAAGGGCCAAAATTTAATTTAGGAGAGTTTTGCTCACCCAAAATTTTTCCTAAATTTTAATAAGAGTTTATATAATTTAAAAAAGGGAAAGGGCAGCTGTTTGGAGATCAGATGTAATTAATGTGGGCAGGGAAAAGATGTAATTAAGGGGTCAAACATCAGAAGAATATGATGTGTCAAACATTTAAAATGTAAATATAATGTGGGCAAACTTTAGATGTAATATAATGTGTCAGACATCAGTTTTAATATAATGTTTTCCAAACATCAGATGTAAAATTTTAAAGTGGGCAAACATCAGATGTTAAAATTTTAAAGTGTCAAAAATTTAGATGTAATATAAAGTGTCAAAAATCAGATGTATATAAAGTGTCGAATTTAGAGTAAAAATAATGTGTCAAACAAAACAGATTAATTTTAATGTGTCAAAAATCAGATGTAATTTTAAAGTGTAAAAAAATTTAGATGTAATTTAAGGGGTCAAACATCAGATGTAATATTTGTGTAAAAAATCAGATGTTTAAATAATTTTGTCAAACATCAGTGGGAATATAATGTGTCAAACATCAGAGGGAAAATAATGTGTTTAGACATGAGACTTAAAAATTTAAAGTGTCAAACTCAGATGTAATTTAATGTGTTTTAAAATCAGTTTTTAAAATAATGTGTCAAACATCAGATTTTTAATAAATGTGTAAAAAAAAGATGTAATATAATGTGTTTAAAATCAGAGGGAAAATAATGTGTCAACATCAGAAAGTAAAAATTTAAAGTGTCAAACATCAGATGTAATATAAAAGTTTTAAAAAAAACAGTAAAGGGGGCAATTTTTTTAGATATTTAAATTTCTCTTTTTTTTACACAGCTGTGTTGCCCTTTTTCATATCACGGGGAAACTGTTGCAACGGCGCCCGTCGTTGCTCTTGCTTTAAGATTTACTTCAGCCGGGTGTACACTGAGACATATGTCTTCTTGGTGTATTTAACTTAATGGAATTTAGAAGTTGGGGGTTAATGGAAATTCAAAAACGGAAAAAATAAAAACGAGGGTCACTTTTAGCTGCAAACTGACAATAATAATTAAACTAAAAATAGAGTTTAAAGTAAATTTTTCAACCTATATTTTTATATCTCGGGGTATATATCCCGTCAAGTTTAATTTTAAAATTTAGCGAGAATTTTTTTTTCCCAGTGTAAAAGATATGGGAAATTTTTGTGAGACTGTTTTAAAAGTAAATGTCACGTATTTTTAAAGATTTTGTTGTGATTTTTTTTCCGTTTTTTTTTTTTTTTTTGGCGTGTGTGTGTGTGTTTTGTGTGTGTGGGGTGTGTGTGGGTGTGTGGTGTGTGTTTTGTGGGGTGTGTGGGTGTGTTTGTGTGTGGTGTGTTTTGGGGTGATTTTGTAGATTGAAGTTTAAAGGGAAATACTGTACGACAACAAAATGCTCCGATTGGGAAAGTAGTATGCGTGATGAAAAATTTTAAAATTTTTGTTAAATTTTGTTTAAATAAATGCAATTAGTGAGAAATATTTTCCCTGGTTTATAGTATGGTTTTTTTTAAGTGAAGACATGTGCAAAATTTCAATAAAAATGGTTTTTAAAAAAAAGTTTTAATCTAGTAAAATGGGGGAGTAATATTTTTACATTCATTTGGTCAAAAAGATATTTTAGAGAAAAATCCAAAAATTTTTTTTTCAGAATAAGGAAAAATTCGTTTTAAAAAAAAAAAAAAAAAAAAAAAAAAAAAAAACAAGAGACCACCCCTTTTTTTCCCGGGAAGATTTTTGCGAAGTGACGGTTTAAATCCAGTAAATTGGTTTCAATATTCCACTTCCTCGTGAAAATACTGAAACTGTTTGTAAGGGAACACAAACTGTCAGGTAGTGTTAGTAGTCGACTTCCAAACACTAGAAAAATAAATTCGTATGTAGTGAATGCAAACAAAGGTCATGTCAGTTGACGTGAAGCCTCGTCCTTTTTTTAATTTCCCATTCAACTGAGTTTCCACAGAGAAACCGCGAACAAACTTTAAAAATATTCAATATATTCGGTGATAAAAGGATACAAAATTTCCCAAAAAGAAATGTTTAAATTCTTCCATCGTAAGTTTCCACGTATTGTGGGCGGAAATTCCTGTTTCTCATAAATGTTAGGATTATATATTGTTGTCAGGGAGAGTATTTTGTCTCGGTGTGTATGTGTGTGTGTGTGTGTGTGTGTGTGTGTGTGTGTGTGTGTGTGTGTGTGTGTGTGTGTGTTGTGTGTGTGTGTGTGTGTGTGCGTGTGTGTGTGTGCGTGTGTGTTTGTATGTGTGTAGATCTTTGTAAAGATCACTAAGGAACCTTCGAGTGAACACGCTGGTGATAAGCAAAGACTCCCTTGTAGAAACCATCAGATTTTTCGAGCATAGAAATCTAGGCCTCTCCTTACACCTTTCGGAATGTTAAATAATGTCTTACAGCGAACACATCACTGAATAAGTCACAAGTGCCCTTCAAGTAGAGCAAATCGTTGTTTCGATTATTTGAAGATTATTTGAGCTCACCGTGATGCCCCACTTGGGTCTAGAGTCACTGGAACGAATCACAAGGTAACGCAGAAAGCACTACCCGCGATTCTATCCTCGTTTATTGCCATCCAGTGAATTATTGAGTGAGATAGTCCCAGAATACTTGAATGGTACTGTAGGAACTCAAAAAACTAATGTTTATCAAATCAGTGTGAGAGTGAGATATCTTTGCAGAATCTGAGAGACCATAAACAGGCCCAACTAAACACAGCAACATTGTGGAGAAAATCGCCCAAATATTGCTCAACAATAACATACTGGAAATTTTTTTCATAAATGTGTCTAATTACTTCTTTAGTACACACCCCGCTCCTCAAACTGTTTGTAATAGTGTAATTATAAGGAATATCTGCATCAGTGTATCGGCAGATCTTTTTGCACTCATTTGCCAAATCTCAGGGGAAAAAATATACCAGACACGAAGAGATGAGTGATATTGTAGAGGGAAGCTTTGCCATAGTCTGCTTCCCATCAAATCAAGAACCTCAGGAAACCCGGGACTAACGGTAGCCAGAAGTATCCAGAGGGAGTCACTTACAATATTAAAAGTATGCAACATCTGGTCACAGACAAACCTCTGGCTATCTGAATACGAAATTTTAGCTGCTAAGTCTATTTTTTATCCATTTCTATATCAACTTATTTATTAATGTCTGACCAAAACTTTTTCGTGTATTCAACAAATATTTCTTCGTTTCACCTACTTTCTTTTAAAACTCTCTTTTACCGATTAAACACAGCCACAAACAATCACACACACACACACACACACACACTCGGCGGGAGTAGCAGCATACTCAGTGCTCACGGGTTTTGGGCTCTTTTTGGCCTATCCAAGGATATTGGAGGGATCATATAAAGTGTTAGAGCCGGTGAACATGTCGGGAAGTGAAATACAAGCTGTCTAAACCAGAAAAGGTAGGCGAGGGCTACAAAATACTTTAATAATTTTGGAGTGAAATCAGTGCCAGAATTGGGGAGAGGCCTAGAGCCGGGAGCAGGAGTGTTGCCATAAGCAACACTACTACAAATTCAAAATAATAAGTGTGATCCAAGCCAGAGAGTTAAGTATAAGGGCAAGGACAGATGAGGTAGTGCATAAAGTGAAGGGAAAAAAGAAAAAAAAACTAACGATTATATTGGGACGTTGATGTTTTTCTCGAAGCAACGGTAACCATAATAAAGAATGAGCGTCCAACTAATCAGTAAAGTTCACATCTTGATAGTGCAGTGCATTAGATAATAGCAAGGGGTATTGGATAGCAAACAGTGTATTAGAACTAACAAGTGTATAAGATAATAACAGTGTTAGATAAAACAAGCGGTACAACACCGAGTCGTGGTCTCATGGGCCGGCATAGTGCCAGCCATCATAATGATTTAAATGGTAAGGTGTGACTCAAAGGTAAATCAGTGAAGTGCAGTTCAAGTACTGGGATTGATGCGTTGTAAATGGGATCAAAATCAGACAGAGAAAAAAACTGAAGTGGAACCAGGAGTCAGAAGTCAACCCTGTTCAGCGCTGCCAGCCGTATGTAATTGCCTAAGCGTTGGGGTTGTGGGTCGGGTTTCTTAGCTAGGTCCTGCCAACTGTAAGCCGGAGGTCCTAATCAGTGTGGAGCAAGGAATAGGAAATAACCAGCAGTAATTGGTACTTAAATCCAGAAAGTGCATTAACTGGAGAAGGTAGCATTCCTAGGAAAGAGAGCTGGGACTACAAATCTGAGCCTACATGACAGAGTGCGTGTAACAGTTACTTTTCAACCACATACTAACTTCCCCTCCCCTACCATCCCCCTAACCATTTCTCCCCCTGATCAGGTGTGAGGAGAGGGAAATGGGTAGCTGGTGAGGGGTAACGTTATACACACACACACACACACACACACACACACACACACACACAAAACACACACAAGGGTAGACACTTGTAGAAGTTGCGAGAGGCTAAGTTTTAGAACCTAGTATTACTTTGGGTATTCTTTAAGGTCGCAGGTGCAGAAAAGAATTTATTGTGATAACGTTTTGCTCTTTAAAGGTTTTTATCAAATCAGTGCAATGGATGAAGGGCCAGAGAGCTGAAAACTTCCCTGGCTTTAACACATGTTTGGCGAACTCCACGAGTTAATCTTTACGGTTTTTCACAAGTATCGGTCACCCACCTCACTTACGGTACTCACTCCGTGTGAGAGAAAAGTTCAACAGATAGGAGTAGCGAGCGAGTATATGGTAACGATAGTTTGATTGCCGGCTGCTTGTTAAAGTAGGATCAGTCTAGCTCCCACTGTCCCCTCCCCCCCTTTCTCCCCACCCCGAAAGGAGACGTGTGGGGCTCCGGCCTAACAGTAATCACTCGACTCACAGCTCCCAGCACAACTGTAAGCAAAAGCCTCTGCTCCTATTCTAGTGGATATTGGTTGAAAGCCTCACTTTTGACCAATAATAAACTTTGTCCTTTCAGTTTTAAGCTCCACATGACACTTTTCGATAATCACCACATTTTTTAAGTATCTTGCACTTATCATGGAGAGTGATTTCTTAAGCAGTGGGTAACCTGTCTCTCTTTCCAGCTTGGAATAACAGATCGGGTAACCTGCCAACCAACGAGAAGTGTTGAAGGAGACAGACTGAAAACGGTCTTGGGACGTCACCTTATAATCTACCTACCTGATTAATTGTACAGGACACTACCCCTCATCTTTGTAGTGATAAAGAACCTGCGTTCCTGTCATCTGGACTGACTATTCAAGGCTATAGACTCTGTGAAGAACTAGTCGTTGGGTTGTCACTCAACACCTGTGACCCCCCCCCACATCATCATCAACGGCTACAATTTCTACAAGACGGTGTCAACCTCCACCAGACACCCCAGTTTACTTATACATATTAGCGTTGAATTCAAATGTCATTTTTCCATATAATTTTTAATTTTTCTTTCAAGTAGGATACACCTTCATTTTTTAATGTTTTATCTTCGCATTACTAAATAATAAAGTGTTTATCTTTGTGAATTATTATTTCTTTTTCTATTCATTAATTTTCCTGAGGAGGAGCCAGCCTTGGTAATACTGTCTGAAGTTGTTACAGGGCTGAGTAAACCTTCACACTCCGCCTACATATTGCTCAGGCGGTTTGGTCTCCAAGTGAGAGATTGTCCATGTCAAGTTTCCTTCATGCCTCTGTGTCCTTGCTTTGCAAAGACTTTCATAATTCTTATGCCCAAAGTACGATTAACTAAGGAGAAAAAGTAAAACTGGAAAGGAATGTGATACGTGGATATAGTGTTTACGTTAAACAAAGTGGTCAACAAAAGTCGTAATACCTTTGCTGGAGTAATTCACAATTAATCTAAACACAGTAGAGAGAGCTGTAGTTTTATAAAGTCTATTTGTGTATTATTTCTGCTTGACTTGTATAAAGAAAAGTATCAGTCTCTTGTATTTATAGATATAAAAAGGCATATGACAGGGTGTAGAGGGAGGCAGTGTTGCTAGTGTATTGTTAACGTTGTGTAACACCAGAAAGACATAAACCATAACAGTAACACCAGACATACACACAAACACACTGCTACAAAGAGTAAAAGAAGGTATACATAACATACATATATATGCTTAGTATTATGCAGAAAATCCCACAGCAAGAAATAATTAAATATGAAACATTAATAGTAGAATCAAATTTACAATGAGTGTCGTCTCCATGGTAGTCTGGCTAGACGAGTACTTCTTGTCTGGCTGCTCTGTTTCCAGTGAGTCCAGGAAGTTGTGATTATAGGGCACAAATTTTTGTGTGTCCTCCCCTATAATTATATATTTTTGTATATACTGATATTAAAGACTTGTTATA
>NW_026470884.1:0-10095 GCF_026875155.1 Cherax quadricarinatus | reverse complement strand
GAGAAATTTAAATTTTTGTGTTAGATAAAAAAAATAAAGATTAGAAACACTAGACACAAAATCTCTTTGGTTTCATTTTTCCGGGTGGTTTTTTAAATTTTTGGGGTGTCATTTATGGCCCCCAAACCCTTGAAAAGGGAGTGTGAAAGTCAGGGGATGCAATCATAAGGATCTCGAAAAAAAATGTTGTGTTAAGGGGTATTTTAAAACTTTAAAAAAATTGTTGGGAAAATGTGTTCAGTGGTCAGTCGTCCGTGGGGTCACAGACCCGAGTTTTTTGGGGGTTAGGGGGAAAACGGTTACAAAAGCAGGGCTTGCTTCTGCAGTGTTTTAAAACTGAGTTTGGAGAGTTTGAAGGGGGAGGGTCTTGCTTTCCAGGGGAATTGGGGAGGCTGAGGTCCCCCAATGGGCCTGGGAAGAGTGTGAGGGGGTTTGGGAATGGGGGAAATGGGCTTCTGCAGTGAGGTGCAGTCTGTCTCTCACTGTAGGAGGCGAAGGTGGGAGGTAGCAACGGGTACCAGCGTGAGGTGCAGCCCCCCCCTGTAAAAGTGGCGAGTTGTTCACAGAATGGGGGGGCCTGGGTAAGGAAATTTAAAGAGGGGAAGATTGAAGGTGGGAAATCGTTTCTCTGTTCTCCAGGATGAATGTACTTCGTGGCCATGAAGGTAAGGGGTATACCCCCCGCTAATGAAGGAAAAGGCTTTTTGTGGTTGGTGACTCTCGGGAAAGAATTTGCGTTTTTTTTGTAATGGAATAAAAAGATAAGATAAGTGTGTTTCCCCGGCGGTTTTGGGGGGCATTTTAAACAGATGGATAATATCATGTCAGGAAATGGGAAAAAAGCCCATTATCTGTCTCAGTGCGGTTTGGAAATAAATTTTGGGGAAGGGGTAGGGAGAAGAGGTTTAATAAGTACGGTAAGATAATCTAAGGGAGGGACCCAATAAATTTGTAGCTCTTCTAGAAGGGGATGGAAAATAAAATTTTCTAGGGAAATTGGGGTGTAAATTGTGGCTAATAGAACGAAGGGAAAATTTGCAATCCCATTCATTGAAACGGAACAACTTTTAGGGCAAACATGATATGTATGCAAGGGGGGGGGTTATCTCTCGGGGGCAGGGGGGACACTTGCAGATGATTTGAGAAGGCCATTGGGAAATGCCTATTTTTTTAAATGATGGAAGATAGGGGTATGGGGTGTGTGGGAAACAAGCAGGTTGCAACATAGGGTTGGAAACAGAAAAATGTATAAAAGCATTCGCATAAGTTATAAATAAAGAAAATAGAAAGGTCGAAAACAAAGGGGGACGCGGGGGCGCAGGGACTAGCCCCAAAGGTTTACTATACAATAGCGGGATGTTAGAAATAAGAAATGAGCTAAGATTAATTGCAAGGCGGAAACATAGAATTATTGCTATACAGGACCGGCTCAATCTGAAAGATGAGAGATGCCATCGAATGTAATACAAGGTTTTAAATTATTCCCACTGACGGGGTCAACGGAAAGGGGGAGAGTAGCGTGTATGTCAGAAAAATTTTAAAAAATTGTTGTTTTTAACAAGATTTTAAATTTAGAATCGCCACTGAATCTGTTTGGTTACAGCTTCTCGAGGGGGAAAAAAACAAATTTTTGGGGGTTGATTTACGGGGCCCCAAATCTTGATGGGGATGCAGTAAACTTTATGGGACGAAATTGTAAGGCACCCCCCCCAAAATGTTGTGCTAATGGGAGATTTAAAACTATAGACAATTGATGGAGCAATTTGACAGGAAATTTAGAGTCGGGTGATTTCTTGATACGCCGGGTTGTTTTTAAAACAGTTTGTGCGACCCAATGGGGGAAAAAACCCCTTGACTTGGTTTTTGCCTAGGGAAACACAAATTTTAATAATCTTGAGGTTAATGATGGCTTGGGGAGAGTGATACAAACATCATTTTTTAACAACATGGAACCCCAAATAATGGCAATCAATCTCCGTCCTGATTTCCTTGGCTTTTTCAAGGCAAAAAAATTTAAATTTATGGGCTGAACTGGAATGACCTGACTAGGGTCAGGTAGGGGGTGGGGGTTCCGATATATGCTTTCCGGGGATAGTTCTAGCTGCTCATCAAATTTTTTTCCAAAGGGGGAAAATCAGATCAAAAAAAAATGATCCTAAAGGGATAACAATAATTAAATATTGAGGGTAAAAAGAGGGGTATATGGCAAATCAAAAGAGGAGAGGGGAAATTTAAGAAATCGATATATTCAGTTAAAGAGAAAAATAAAAAAGGGAATTAGAAAAGCAAAAAAGATTATGAGGTTAAAGTTGCAAGAAAAATCGAAGACTAACCCAAAAGGATTCTTTCAGGTATACAGAATAGATCAGGGACAAGATGGCCCCTAAAAAGTTCTGGGGTCATCACTGACAGGATAAGGAAATGGAGAATTTTTTAAACACATATTCCTCTCGTTTTTACACAGGAGGATCCATGATATTAGTAATAAAAATTATAAACGGACGAATAAACTTGCACTATTAGGGTCAAAAGGACATGGCCTTGGGGCAAATAGAAAATTTAAAAAACCAACAACCCCCGGGCCCTGATGAACTGTATGAAAGGGTTCTAAAGATGTAAAGAGGGGCTTAGCACACCTTTGGCTAATCTTTTCAAAATATCATACAAATGGCATGGTGCCAGTAAGTGGAAAATAGCGAATGTAATACCTATTTACAAGGCAGGTGACAGGTCCTTAGCTTCGAACTATAGACCAATCATAAGCCCTTACCTCCATAGTGGGAAAATTTATGGAAACAATTAATTGCCGAGGGCAATTTGTAGCCATACTAGAAAGACATTAAATTGATTAATGAATCTCAAACCGGTTATACAAGGGGGTTCCTGTTACGAGTTACTAACTTTTTCCACTAAGGTGTTTATATTCAGGAGGGAGATCATGGTAATGAATTTGATATTGTGTATATGGTTTTCAGTAAGGCTTTCGATAGGTTCCACAAAGAGGTACGAAACTTAAGGGCACACGGAATAGGAGATTTTTTTTCTGGGTAGAGGCATGGCTGACAAGCTCAGAAAGGAGTTTGCATAAATGCGGAGAAACAGAATGGGGGCACGTTACAAAGCGGTGTTTCACAGGGGGTCAATGTTAGCGTCTTTTTCACAATGAACGTAAACGACATAGATGATGGGAATAAATAGACCATACCAAATTTGTTGATTACACCAAAAAATCCGTCCAATTAATTATTAATGAGGACCTTAGAGCACTCCAGGATGATTTGAATAAGACAGATGCATTGGTCGTGAGGGAAGTGGCAGAAGCAGATTAATATAGACAAATGTTTCTAAAATGTTGGACAGGAAAATAACCATGGACATAATAAATAAATATGTAGATCTATTAATACTGATGCGATAAGGATTTAGGTTGTTTGGTTAGCAGTAATCTTAAACCAAGACAACCGTGATAAGTGTTCGCAATAAAAACTAAGACAATCCTTGGCATCATATCAGAGCATAAATAATAGAAAACCTCAGGCTAGTTTTTCAACTCTATATATCCTTGGTTAGGCCTCATTTAGATTATGCTGCTCAGTTTTGGTCCGTATTACAGAATGGATATAAATGCACTGGAAGCCATAGGGAGGTGAAAATGTTGATCATATTGTCAGAAATCTTCCCTATGAGGATAGGACTGAGGGCCCGCATCTGCACTCTATAGAAGGCGTTGAATTAGGGAGGATATGATTTAGGTGTATGTTATAAATTGGAAAACAGAATAATTAAAGGGATGTAATGGATCGTAGTGAAATATCTATCATAGACAGGATCGCAGGCAATGGTTTCAAGTTGGAAAATTCAGATTCAGGAAGGATATAGGAAAGCTCTGGTTTGGTAATAGATTTGAGGATAAAGTGGAGCAAATCCCGAGTTACCGTCATAGGACGCTTAGATTTGTGTAGTTTCAAAAAAAAAAAAAGGTTAGATAAATACATGAGTGGGTGTGGGTGGGTGTGAGTTGGACATGACTAGCTTTGTTACTGTAGTGTTGATTGTGACTGAATGGGTGGGGTCATTAGTACTAAGCCAGGGGGGTGACAAGGACACTTGCCCTCGCATAGGCCAGTAGGCCTATGCGAGGCCTTCATCGGCATTCGAAGGACTGTCCTTTGATGGACAAAGGTGTATTTAGAAATGGACCTGTTGGTTGAATCTTATTTAGGCTGTGTGGACCAGTTAAAAGAGCTCTGTTTTGCTAGTTTTAGATGCAGTTTCCCTGGTTTGGTGAGGAACTCTGCTTCATGCTTTATTTTTTTGTTTTATTTTTTGACGATCTGGATATCATTGCCAACTTAATCTATTAACACAAGGAGTGCCGTCTGCAACGCCCGAAATCATGATAATTGTCAGGCAGCAATCCTCCACCTTGTTGTTTCAACTGTATGCAGAGGATCCTCTTACTCCATCGGTTCCTGCTTCCCGGGAAAGTAAAAGGTCGCTTTTGCGAAAGTGAGAAGGCATGTCGTAACTGCCAGGTCTGTCCATCTGCCAGGTCATGTCCTATCACTGGCAAACAAGGTTTTTTTTGTATATAAGTGTGAGCTTACTCCTGCACCTCCAGCGGTGGATCTGCTCTACTATTATATGTAGAATTATTATGAATAATATTTATGTAAACTAATCATAAGTTTCAATACAGGGGAAAAATGTAGCCGCTATCGATTCTCAGGTCGGATTTTTTTAGGCTTCTTTTATTAAAACAAATCTGAGAGCAGCATGGCTAAGTTTATGGGAGAAGGGGAATGAGAGAGAGGAAAAGAGAACTAAGAAGTACTGATTATCAAAATTATACTTCTATATGAAAATAATACATACGATGAGGATGAAAAATTGGTTCACGGTTGCATTAAAACTGAGCTCTGTTTGATACTAGAAGCGTAGCAGTAAGTGATAATCGTGTGTTCATCGATTACTTAAAATATAGAAATTTAAAGAGGAAACTGAAGCTGTATTACAAGGAGTGAATTCATCGTGTTGAAAATTGTAAGCCAAGCGATGCCTCGGGCAAAAATTAAAGTTAGTCATTATGTTTGAGTATAAAATATGTAGATAAAGGTTCAAGGATGGATTACAAAACAGAAAAACTAAATTGTTCATTACAAATTTTGCTATAATACAAATTTAAAATACTGAAGTGATCTGAGCCAAGATATATTGAAGTGAGCTGAGCCAGAAATATTGATGTTAGCTGAGCAGAAACATTGAAGTGATCTGAGCCAGAAATTTGAGTGAGTGAGCCAGAATATTGAAGTGAGCTGAGCCAGATAATCATTGAAGTGAGCTGAGCAGAAAAACTGGAGTGAGCTGAGCCAGAAATATTGAAGTGGGATCTGAGCAGAAATATTGAAGTGATCTGAAACAGAAATATTGAGGTGATCTGAACCAGAAAATATTAAAGTGAGCGGCAGAAATATTGAGTGAGTGAGTCAGAAATATTGAAGTAAGCTGAGCCAGAAATATGAAGTGAGCTGAGTCAGAACAGAAATTATTGAAGTGAGCGAGCTAGAAATAAGAAGTGTGCTGAGCCAGAAATATTGAAAGGGAGCTAGAGCAGAGAATATTGAAGTGAGCTGAGCCAGGAAATATTGAAGTGAGCTGAGCCAGAAAATATTGAAGTGAGTGAGCCAGAAATATTGAAGTGAGCTGAGCCAGAATTATTGAAGTGAGCTGAAGCAGAAATATTGACGTAATCTGAGCAGAAGAAATATTGAAGTGAGCTGAGCCGAAATATTGAAGTGATTGCTAGCCAGAGAAATATTCGAAGTGAGCTGAGCCAGAAATATTAGAAGTAGCTGAGCCAGAAAAATATTGAAGTGATCTGAACAGAAAATTAAGTAGTAAGCTGAGCCAGACCAGAAATATTGAGTGATCTGAACCAGAAATATTGAAGAGAGCTGAGCCTGAAATATTGAAGTGATTGACCACAAATATTGAAGTGAGAGAGCCAGAGAAATAATGAAATGATCAGAGCAGAAATATTGAATTGATCTGAGCCATAAACAATTGAAGTGATTCTGGAGCCAGAAATATTTGAATTGATCTGTAGCCAGAATATGAAGTGATCTGAAACCAGAAATATTGAAGTGATCTGAACCAGAAAAAATTGAAGTGATCTGAACCTGAAATATTGAAGTGATCTGAGCCAGAAATATTGAAATGATCTGAACCAGATATATGAAGTCAGTGAGCTGAGCCAGAAATATGAAGGAGCTGAGACAGAAAATATTGAATATTTTTAGAATGTAATATTCATCATTATAGAATCATTGGGAAAACATATAGACAAGAAGATCAATAATAGTTTAAAATATTTATCTTTATTTATCCAGGAAAAAAGGCCTTTAATTGGTTTACCATATTTGATATTTTCTTTTTTTCTTCTAATTTTTTCGTTTCTTTCGCCCCAACCCTAAGTTTTGGAAAAAAAAAAAGTCAGTAAGGAACGAGATAAACATTTGTGAAACAACTGAACATGTGCACCTGCCTTATGAACAAATATTTTGAACACATTCTGATCCTCTTGGAACGGATCAAATAACGACAAAAATCCTCAGTGCTGCAGCTTCAAATTAAAAAAAAAAAAAACTAGTAGTGTCCATGGCCGCCGCCGCGAGACACCAAGTGGACATCAACCAGATCTTCAGATGGGCCACTCGAAACATTATAAAGTTCAATGAAGAGAAATTTCAACTACTCAGATATGGAAAACTTGGGGAAATTAAAACTGTATCAGGGTATACGACAAATTCTAACCACACAATAAAGCGAAAAAGATAATGTGAAGGACCTAGGAGTGATGATGTCAGAGGATCTCCTTTTCAATGACCACAACAATTTATATACCACATCTGCTAGGAAAATGATAGGATGGGTAATAAGAATCTTCAAAACTAGGGATGCCAAGCCCATGATGATTCTCGTCAAATCGCTTGTTCTCTCTAGGCTGGAATACTGCTGTACACTAACGGCCCCCTTCAAGGCTGGCAAAATTGCTGACCTGGAGATGTACAAATAACTTTCACGGCTCACATAAATACGATAAGGCACCTAAATTACTGGGAACGGTTGAAGTCTCTTGATTTGTATTCCCTGGAACGCAGGCGAGAGAGATACATGATAATATACACTTGGAAAATCCTAGAGGGATTAGTACCAAACTTGCACACGAAAATTACTCCCTATGAAAGCAAAAGACTCGGCAGGAGAAGCAACATTCCCCCAATGAAAAGCAGGGGTGCCAGGAGTACACTGAGAGACAACACAATAAGCGTCCGGGGCTCAAGACTGTTCAGTTACCTCCCAGCATACATAAGGGGGATTACCATTAGACCCCTGACTGTCTTCATGAAGGCACTGGACAGGCACCTAAAATCAGTACCTGGTCTCAAAAAGAGCCGCGGGGGCGTTGACCCCCGAAACCCTCTCCAGGTATACTCCAGGTAAGTAGAGGATGGTGGAAAGCGAAGTAAAAGTATATGTGCAGATATTTTTTTCATATATTTAAATTAGTGTGAAATATAATTCAGCCAACGTCCTTTGAACGGCTACACTATTTAAAGGGCGATTTATCATATACCCATGATAGTTAGTGTTTAATAAGTTTTGTTTGCGTGCAAGAAAGTTTGTTATGTAGTAAAATAGGTGAGCTATGGAAATTTCAATTTGAAATATTTTTATAGTAAATAGATTTCAAGTCGTAACTCCCCTCAAGGGAGGTTCCTTGTTCAAGGATATTAGATCAGTGCTCCAGTTCCCGGAAATAAGAATGAAATTTCCCCCTTTCACCCCCCCCCCATCAACCGGCGCTGTAAAATTTCTATGAGTTTAGCTCTCCCCATAATAATAATAATAATAATAATAATAATAATAATAATAATAATCAAGAAATAACTTAAGAATGCCTCTTCTGATCAGCATCATTTCTCAAAAGCTGATATATCTTGATAGGAAATATTTTTGTATTGATTTTGGGCTGAGTTTGTGCCCTTGTGCAATTTTTTTAAAGAGAATTTTATCAAATTATCTTAATAAACTAAGTATCAAATACTCCTTTTACAGAATTGGAAAGAATTTATATCGATATAAATGAGAAAAGAAAACGGTAAAAACTCGCATTTTTTGGCGTTTTTCAATTTAATGAGGATAGACTATCTTATTTTGGCGAAAATTCTAATCAGAATTTTTCTTTCCCCAAAATTTTCATATGTTACTCGAGGACGCCTTATTAAATCGGCTTCCAATTTAAGATTTCGTTCCCTCTCTGATAACGGGAGAAAGCGCCCTCTGATCTTCAAAATTTAAACACTGGAGATACATGTAAATGGTATAAAATAACGACCTTATCAAGTCACAAACAAATCTGGTTGAGCAAAGAGTGTGTGAGTAAATATAAGGAGGATAGTGAGGTGAGGGGTCAAGTGAGGAATGTTGAAGTTGATTGCTGAGGAGAGATTGTATTTCAGAAGAACCTGCCAGGCAGGGGCCAGTAGGTTTGTTGCTGTGTAGCAGAACGATGAAGAAGTTCACGTTGAAATTGTTGGATATTCAGATTAGTGATGATTCCAGTATCCTGCGACTCGGAGTGTCTTCTTCCCTGATGATGAGCCTTGCATCTCCATAGTTAATTAAGTGGATATGGGAGTCTCGGTGCAAAACACAGCTATCCCTCAAGTCGTCTATTCTGCTGGTGTATTGGGGTTCCGAAATACATGTTTGGAGGTCTCTGGATTTTTTGCAACGATTGTAATCATTTATACGTGAGCGAAACATTCGGAGATAAATGACATCCGGCAACAGTGGAATGCCCAGCAATAAGTGATCCATCCCAACTATGCAGATCTGATGGCAGCCAAAAGTGTCCAGATGGAATTACCCTTGAGCTTCGACAGACAGCAAATATCCACATTGGCTAATACCTATCTCCAATACAGCACTGAGGAAGAAGCAACAGCTGCCAGCTTCAGGGAGTCCCAAAAATCTAGAAAATATGGTGAACTTGCCCATCATTATATGTTTGTTCCCATAGGCATCTAAGTTACTAAAGGAACCAAACAAAATACTCCTCAAGGCAACTAGAGATCCCAGGGTGGTTAGTTTCTATTCCAGTAATCAATTGATTCAGTTTAAAGAGGTAATGAATGCTGTATACTGGGTATGTACCCAAGTTTTAAGTTGCTTCGTGATATTGTTATATAATTGTTTTACAAAAAAAGTAGCAATATATACTGAAATGTATCTCTTAAACCTCGTATATATGTCATCTTCGTACCATCAATGTGTGTGTGTGTGTGTGTGTGTGTGTGTGTGTGTGTGTGTGTGTGTGTGTGTGTGTGTGTGTGTGTGTGTGTGTGTGTGTGTGTGTGTGTGGTGTGTGTGTGTGTGTGTGTGTGTGTGTGTGTGTGTGTGTGATACTAGGAACATCATTCTCCTCCATATTAAGTACAATAGCAGTTTTAGGACAGAGAATAATAATTCTTTGAGCTTCATTTTGTATTAGCTCCAATGACTGGTGAGAATTGCCCTTAACTAATATTATCATGGGCCCAGCATGATCAGTTAAAAATTTAATAAACTGTAGGTTACGTACATCATTCTCAGTATTCCCACATTATCACCATAGTTGGGGTTGTAACCAGCAACAGCTGTGTCAGCATTTAGCCTTTCTTTGCATATTTTATTAAGTTGAAGGATGATGGATTTATTGAAAGCTACGTCTGCACCAAGAAATCTAAGGGGCATGTCGTTAGCTTATCATATGACGAGACCTGGGCGATTACAAATTACGTACACCTCGATAAGAGGTTGCGTGGAATATTGCAACATCAACACAGTGTGTAGCTTTATGTTTAGGCATGGTAAGTAGAGCATTTAGGGAAGCATTATTCTTCCCTGCGGTGTACCTAGGGACATTTCTTTAGTGTGGAAAAAGACACTTGTGTACAGTTCAGGACATTTATTAAAGGAAACGTTTCGCCACGAGTGGCTTCTTCAGTCCATTAGGACTGAAGAAGCCATTCGTGGCGAAACGTTTCCCTT
>NW_026470883.1:0-11522 GCF_026875155.1 Cherax quadricarinatus | reverse complement strand
TGCCCCCATACTTGATGATCCTACAATTACAGTCCTTTAAAGTAAATGTTGCTGGAAGCTTCATTCCCTCCATCTGTTTTTTCAAAGACAATCTGCTTACCTGACTGATTGGCATTAGGAAAGCCCTCAAAGGCATGTTTGTCAGTGTATTACTTTTATACCACTTGAGAATGGGATATACACATTGTCACTGAAGAATACTGAGCAAGCTTACAATTTTTCCCCTTTTCTCTGCTCTTTTGGGGTGACATCCCTGTCACTATACACACATTCCTTTCTCAGTTCGAGTTGCTGAATGTCCTCAACTTACTTCAGTCCAAAAAGGGAATTTACACATGGCAATGACGGGACAATCAGTAGACACTTGAGCTCCTGAACCTCTGTCACCAAAGGGGGAAACTTAAATTTGCCCTGCCTGAAGTTGGAAGGCATTGCCAAATTGTCCTTAACTGCTAGGAGCCGTGGTGGGCCCAAAATCTCCTTAAAGTTCTCGCTCATCGTTCACAGGGAGTAGATCGTCCAACACTCCTCCATTTACATTCCACCCTAGTCTTGTCCAAGCTGGATTGTTTACCAAATCTATTCTGCGGCCTCTCCCACAACTCTAAGTTAGATCCCATTCATCATCAAGATCTCTGTCTGTGCCTTGGTGCCTTTCGTTCATCCCCTGTTGAGAGCCTCTGTGCAGAAGCGAATATTCCATCCTTGTCCAATCGCCATGATGGTCATTGCCTTCGCTGTTATGTTCGATCTCATGACCTCCACAGTCCTTCCGCATATAGGATGGTCACTGATGTTAGTAGACGTTCTTTATTTGTTCGTCACCCCTGCTTACTCCGCCCCTTTTCTCTCCGCCTCCATTCGCTCGTCTTCTCTTCAGTTACCACTTTTCTATGTTCATGTAGCATCTCACTTTTCCCTGCCCCCTTGGGAAGTTCCCACTGCCGTGCACGAAAGCCCAACTTCCTACGGAGTCTTCCCGCTCTCTTGTTCTTAACCACTTCTGCTCTCATTCTCATGCCATTGCAGTGTACACCGATGGTTCTAAGTGTTTTGATGGCATGGGAAATTTGCAGTAGTTGGTTTCTGGACATTGTCGTGCGAGGACAATTTATTTCCTCGGCTAGCATTTTTACAGCTGAATTGTATGCCATTCTTGTAGCACTTATCTCTATAGGATCTATGCCTGTGTCACCATTTGTGGTCGTTTTTTCAGACCCTTAAAGCTTTACAGGCTTAACAAAAAATTTGATATACCTCACCCCTTAGTTCTTCGTATCCAACTTTGGCTATGCCGTATCTCTAGCAAACACAAAGATAGTTTTTTTTTTTCCCTTTTAGTAAGGGAAAAAAGGGAAAAAACTTTTTCCCGGTTTTGGTAATAACATTTATAAGGGGGGTTTTTCCCATTCACGACTATTTTGGTAAAAATTTTCCCAAAAACCATCCCCAAGCCTTTTTGGGGGTTAACCCCGGTTTTTTTTTAATCCAAACCCCCAGCCCCCCGCGCTTTTTAACTCCCGGCACCCAACCCCAAAAATTAAATCCAGGGGGTTTTTTATTTTTTTACCCATGAATTTTTTGGGACAGGATTTTTTCCCACATTTGCATAAAAATCCACAAAGGGTGGAGTTTTTTCTTCTCCCCTTTTAGTAAATGAAGAAGAAAAATCCTTTTCCCATTGTTTTTTTAAAAAATTTTGAAGGGTTTAAAATTACCGGATTTTTCCCTGGATGGGACGTGCCTGCAAAAAAAAAAAAAAAGGGGGTTTGAAAGGGAAAGTAAAAAAACTAGGGTCCTTGCCCGCCCAGTAGCAAAAAAGAATAAAGGATTTTAAAAGGGAAATTTTTTCCGGCCCCGGGCCCGGGTTTTTAAAAAAGAGGAATCCCAAAATTGGTGGCCGGAGAATTTTTTTTTTTATGGAACATGACCAGAAATGTTCCTTCAAATAAACCTTTTTTTCTCGTCTTAGTTTCCCCTTCTTTCCCCCTTTTAAATTAATTCATTTTTTTTAAAAACCTTCTCAACTTTTTTTGGGGGGTTTTTTTTTTTTCGGGCCCCCTCCTTGGGTTCCCTTTTTAAAAAAAAAAATAAATGGGGGCCCCGCCATAAGGGGAGGGGATTTTCGTTTTTCCCGGGGGGGGGTTTTGGAAACATTCAACTTTTTCCTTCACCTGTTTCCTGTTCACTAGCAGAAAAATGGGGTCCCTGGGGTGTTAGTGACGGGTTTGGGGTTTTTGCATCCTGGGGGCCCAAGTTTAAACCCCTTTTTAAACGGTCCAAATTTTATATATAGTTTTTTCCGCTAGTGCCCCAAATTTTAAATATTTTTATTTGTCTACTTTTAAACATTGCCACGAAAAACCCTGGGCCTAGAATGTGAGAAGGGTGTGAGATTGCACCAATTTAAAATATAATTGGGGGGAGCCTGGTACCATATGCTTTTTTTTCCATTAAAAACAACTTTTTTTTTTTTTTTTCTCAAAAAAAAGTTTGGGGCAAGTACGGTTTTTAAAACGTATTATACGTTTGGCCCTTTTTTCGGGGTTAAGGACCCCAATGGAAATAAGTTAGTCCTCGATGGTATGACTTTTTGGGGTTATCCGGGGGGGCTAACCTCCGGGGTTAAAAATCTAAACGAAATCTTATCTTAAAAAAAGCAAAAAATGTTTAGATTTTGAGCAGAAGCTTCCTCAGCCATTTGAGACACGCCAAACTGATGCGCAAGCAGCCCCCCAGCGGAGGATGGTAAAAAGGGCCATCCCCGATTTGGCGATAAAAAGGGAAAATGGGGGTCCACTGTTATGCAATTCAGCCCTTCAGATGGGGATTGCCCCTTACATATGTTGATCCAGCATTACAGTGCTTTGACTAAATGCCAAAATTTGTAGAATTGGCAAAATGTAGTCTTGGTGCAATTAAATCTTTCAAAATCCCCGCAGCAGATCCTCTATTGCCTTAAGTGGAGACCTTCATCCGTAAATTCCCCCATTCCCCAGTTTTTTGTAAAAATTAAAAATCCATTTTCAAGGAAAAAAAAAAAAAAAAAAAAAGGGCCTCTCGTACATACATACTTTCCCCACCATCCCAAGCCGATTTCGTTTTTTCCTCCTATTCCAGAGCCCCTGGGTCCCCTCAGGCCCTTTTTTCCTCCCCCAAAGTCACCCCAATGCAACCCCCTTTTGAAGTCCTCGCTTTGGTTCTAGTCTTTGCTCTCTCTCAACATATTTATTCACCCTTTGTTGTTTCCTTTTTTTTCTGTACCAGCCTTTTCCAAGGGGCTCTATCTTTCCCCAAAAAAATCTCAAAAATCCAAACTTCCTCCCAACCTATTTTTCCCCTCTGTGCTTTAACTCTCCCTACTTTGCATTTCCCTCTTCCTACTGCATCGTGTTTTTGTGGAAGTCCAACCCACCCCACATACCCCCAAAACCCCCCCCCCCAAACCTTGTTCTCCCCCAGACCCTTCCTCTCGGGTAATATTTAGGGGAAGGGATTCGGGGGAAACCCGGTTTTTTTTTTCATATATGGGACTTGAGTCCGGGGAAAAAAGGGGAAAATAAATGCCTGCATTTTTAAAAGGAGGGGTTTGGGGGATTTTTGGCAGTTTGGAGGGATATGTTTTGTGTATTTTATTGTTTATTTCTAGATTTTTTGTTTCTGAGCCCTCTGAAAAAAAAAACAGTGATATGTGGGGGTGGGGGGAAAATGTTGAATGATGATGAAAGTATTTTTTTTTGGGGGGATTTTCTTTTTTTTTTTGGGTACCCTGCCTCGGTGGGAGACGCAGGCATGCGGGGGAGCGGTTTAAAAAGGGGAAAATGGAGAAAAGGGTTTTTTTAATATTGACGTGCGTTGGGAGTTGAGAAAAGTAAAAATTTAGAAGGGATTGGGGGGGAAAACCCGGCGGGCCGGGGACTTAGTCCTGGAGAGGGAAGTACGTCCCTGACTTGAAGGGGGGGGTGAAAAAGTTGATTTTTTAAAAAACTGTAGTGTAAGCCCCCTTTGGCAGCAGTGATGAGTGAATGAGGGGAAAAGTTTTTTTTTGGGGCCCACCCTGCCTTGGGGGGAATGGGCCCCGGTGTGTTAAAAAAAAAAAAAAAAAAATATTATATAATATATATATATATAAATTATATAATAATAATAAAAAAATTCTTTCCCCCTTTTTTTTTTCCCCCTCTTCTTTTCCCCCTTTTCCCTCTTCTCTCTTCTTCTTCCTCTTTTCCCCCTTCTCCTTCTCTTTTTCTTCCCCCCTCTCCCCTCTCTCCCTTTTTCCCTCCTCTCCCCTCTTTCCCTCTCCCCTCTCTTTCTCTCCCCCTTTCTTTTCTCCCCCTCCTCTTCCCCTTTTTCTCTCTCTTCTCTCTCTCTCTCTCTTCTCTCTCTCCTCCTTTCTTCTCTTTTCTTCTTTTTCTCTCCTCTCTCTCTCTTCTCCCTTTCTCCCCTCTCTCTCCTCTCTCCTCTCTTCCTTCTCTTCTCTCCTCTCTCCTCTCTCTCCCCTCTCTTCCTTTTCTCTCTCTCTCTCCTCTCTCTCTCTCTCCCCTCTCTCTCTCTCTCCTCCTCTCTTTTCTCTCTCTTCTCCCTCTCATATAATATATAATATATTAATATATATATAATATATATATATTTATATAATTATTATTATAAGCTTTATTGCAGATTTACGGTTTAAGGATTCCTAATTTTTTGGCAAGCTAAAGTTTTTACCACACAGAATTTGAAAGCATTTTTTTTTTGTTTTGGGCTACAAGAGAAACCAGGATGAAGTTGGAGATCGGGGGGCCCAGCATTTTATTTGATAAACTGATTTTTACTTTTAAATCATCACCCTGTAGAATGTGTTCCATACTCGAGTCTCCTGGGTAGTAGATCTCAATGGAGGATGTTTGGGAAAAGGGTACACCCCAAGTAAAAGTTGTGCTTTCTCCCCGTTTTGGGGCATAAACTGTTTCAGTGTCCCGAAGGGATCCAAGTGTGATTTTTGAAAATTTTGGCCTTGTCAAAACAAAAGGGCCACCCACATCCCCCCTTGTTAAAGGCTCGCTAAAATGACGATCTATCCGGGGATGGGCCAGGGAGAGAGGAGTTTGCTTTTCCTACTCTGTCAAGCAGTCCAGATGAGAGGGGGGGAGGCAAACCAAGAAGGGAGCTTTACTCAAGGTGCGAGCGTATTGTGCCTCGTACAGGATCTTAAACCCCCTACTGTAAAGCAGAGGGAATAGGCGAAGTGCTGAAAGCTTTGGTGCCTTTTTTGCAAGATTTAAAACAAAATTTTTTAGGGTTTATTTTGGAGTCAATTTCACCCCAAGGATTCAACTTTCTCCAGGTGCCAACTCCCCCCATTCATCCTTATAGCACCAGCTTCCATCATGGTCCCCTAGAATGATCTCTTTCTTTTTCTCAGGTGCAAATGTTACTTGCCATCTTTTTTCCCAAGCTGTAAGCTCTCAGCGGTGGTTGTGGCTTAGAGCAGGGGATTTTTTCTCTTGGATAAGTGAATGCCCGTGAAAAATCGTTGCATATCATGTGACTCTGGGATAGAAAAAGGTTTTTGAAGTAGCTTCCATAACAATGGTCCAGCAGCTTTTGTGGAACCTTTCCCCCAAAGGATGTTTGCGTTGTTCCCTTTAGAAAAACATTGAGATTATCTGAAAAGGGAAAAAACACCCAACCAAAACAACTCACTCTCATCTCACTTCACTTCACTTCATAACTCACACCACCTCACACACCCTCCCAAACACATCACACATCACAACTTCCACTCCACACTTCACACTCCACCCCCCCACACTTCACACTCTTCACTCTCTCACTTCACTCTCTCCCCCCCCCCATCTTCACTCTCTATTTTCATTTCACCCCTCCCTTCTCTCTCTCTCTCTCTCTTCCCCTCTCTTCTCTCATCACTCTAAAATTGGCAGTGCCAAATCTGTCTTTCTGTCTTTGCATTGCTTCCCACTGCCCCCATGTCTTTGGAAATAATGGCTTTTTATAAGGCTAGAACCCACAAGGAATCAATACCCCTTAAATTTCACCCTTGCAAAGCCCAAACACATGTCCCGTCCCTCTTTTTTTTTGGTTGCCCACAAATTCCATATTTCAACTTTTCTGTACCGAACAAACTTGATAAACCCCCCTAGTCCAAAGCACCCCTTTTTTTCTTTGCCTTTATTTTACTATTTACGGCATTTTTTAGACTCGGCTCTTTTTACAGTGAGTTGTATGCAAGTCTCAAAGAATTCTGTATTGATCTAGCCGCTTGCCATAGTGATTTGAAGCTAAAGAAAAAAATGATTTTTTCTCATCCCCCGGTCTTTAATAAGTTTGGGTTTGTGCATCTGTATCAAAAAAAAAGATGATGTTTTTTTTGGGTCCCCGGTCCATGATGTAAACGCAATGAACGGCGGCCCCCCTGAAGGTCCAGTACATGACCTCCCAAATTTTATATGGGGGTTGATTCCGATTTTTTGCGTAATTTTGACCCCCTTCCACCTTAGGCAACAATGTTGGGTTTTATTGAACATCCAAATTAAAATTTTTAAACCAAATTAGGTTTCTGGATTTGTCATTGATGCCCAGGTTTGGGGGACTATGCTTTCCCCCTTAAATCGACCCTTGTCTTATCATGGGTATTCATGGAGAGGTCCCCGTTTCATCAGTGAGAATTTTCAGGTTCCAATTCAGTTCCCATATTCTTGGACTGTTCAGTCTTTGAAAGCACACGAATTACCTCCGAGCCTGCTCTAACGCTCTTATTTATTCCCCCCTTTCTGCAGACGCCCCTTTGGGTCAACTTCCTCGTTGACTTGACGTGTTTACACCACTTTGTGACTTCCCCCTAGCACTCCCCACGCCCCTTTTTAACTATCCCTTTTTCTGCCACCCCTTTACTTTATAAACCTGCACTATTCCCCGCCCCGCTGTGCTGTTTGACCCCCGTGTAAGCCCTTGTGGCTTAGTGTTCTTTTTTATAAAAATGTGTGTATGATTGTTTGGTTTGTGCTTCATTTTTAAATTTTAAAAATTTCTATTTGCAATGAAAACCCCCTAATTTAAAGGTCTAAAAGGAGGGTGAGCTGTTATTTTTTGCCCCCTTATTATAGATCCAAATTATAAATTTATTTTCTTTTATACACAAATTCAAAAAAAGTAAATTGGGCGTTGGTCAGAAGAACTGGTGAAAAATATTGTAACCCGTAAAACAATGCATGCTTACAGGAATTATAAATAAAATGAATTATGAAAAATGTATGTCATGACAGTGAGGAAATAAATGGGAAACCCTTTGGTTATGAGTTTAAAACCCTTCTGTGACCCAGCTTGTAACCCCATCTGTCATATGCAAAATTAATTTTCCTCATTAAATTTAAATTTAATCTTATCCATTCCCACAATCCCGCTCTGGGGGCAGAACAAAAAAATTTTCGTATGCTAATATCAAAATTAGGTTATTTATTATACAATTATCTAATGTGAAATTTAAAAAAAATTTTAAATTTAAAATAGAAACATGGGAAAACACCTACCATCCGTTATGACCGAGTTCAGTTCCCGGGAAACCCCTGTAAGTCGAAAAAGGACTAAAATCAACTTTACACTGAAAACAAAATAACTTTTGTAAAGAATATTTTATTTTTTTATTTTGTTATTTCATATTTACTTTCTTTTTATGTGTTTGTACTTTTTTTTATACTGTAAGGTTAGGATAAAAAATGTGTACAACACAAACAATTTTTATTTCCCCGAAATTTGGCCAAAAAACACGGTCATAAATGAGTCCGGGGAGTTGAGCAGGGGAAGTGGTGGGAGGGGTAATTCTAGAATGAATAAAACAGGTCATAATATGGCGAGTGGTGGGAGCGGGGAGTGGCCCTTCCCTTCCCCCTGACTTTCTTCCCCTGCTTTTATTTAAAAAGGGAAGTAGTGTTGTGAGGCTAACTAAAATTTTTAAATAAAAAATTTGTATAAAAAAAAGAGAATATAAGGAAATAAAGTGGTTTTATAAGTGTATATATGTGGGGAGGTGAGAGGGAAGGAGGGGTACTTTCCCCCAAGTCCCCTCCACTGCACCCTCTTTGTTTATCTATGATTTCATGCTGTAATTCCCTGTACAACCTCCTTTTCTTCTCAGCATATTTTGCACTTTCATACTGTATTTCTTGGACCCCTGTAGTGCCCCCCCTTGATTTTTAAAAATAAATTGGGCCCCTGGTTAGAAAAAAAAAAATTTTGGGATTAATAAACTAGAATGCTTCCCCGAGACATAAAAAAACATTGTCAGTTAGCTGTTGGGGGCGTTGGTGTGCCCCCTAGTGGGTGTTTGAGACCGCTTATTTTATTAATTTGGGAAATGGAGCACAGATTCAATTCCCCAGTCAAGACCCTCACCAGGTCAAGGGAACCTCCCCTTTAGGGGGAAAATGCAACCAATTTGGCTCGTTTCCCCGAAGCAAAAATCACGACCCAAAGGATTCTTGAAAAAAATTGATGGGGGGGCACTCATAAACTGGGTTCTATGAATAATTTACTTTACAGTTTTCTTTTTAATTATATAATAAAAAAAATTTTTAAATAATTTTTCTTAAACTGCTGTATCTGGTAAGGATTGTAACTCTCTAGCAAAATTTTGATGGCTAGTAGCATTGAAAAAAATTAAGTGCTTTTTTTAAGTTTTTCCCCGCTCTAGTTTCAAGTGCTGTTTTTATAACCACTTTTCCTTGCATGCCTGTGCACAGAGACACTAACTCAAACCTTCCCCATTCAAGTTTTGCTTTAAAACTTGAGATTCAATGTTTCCTCTTGGCACCACCACTTACTTTTGAACCCCCTGGTAATTGTACTTAGTATGTTAAAAAGTCATAGAAAACAATAAATCCAGGGGGAAAATTTAAAACTGAATGAAAAATGTACATGAACAGGCAATCTGTAACTGGGTATAGGAATACGATAGGTTTGGATGAGGGTATGGTGACCAGAAAATTTGTAATGGAATTTGGGCTGTTGATACGAAAACTACCAGATAAAATTTAAACTATCACTAAGACAATTTCCCGAATTTATGGTATTTTTATTTTGTCCAATGTTTTTCTGTGGGGGTTTTTTTTCCTAGCTTCCCAAATCTTTAAAGGGTGCTGTTAAATTTTTGTTTTGCGTTCTGATAATGGCTTTATTTCAGTGAAATATCAGAGGATACAGGGGAAAATTTGGGGAAAGTTCCAGGGGTGATCTCCCCGTTTTCCTTTTTTGTACTTTTTTCAACGAAATAATCACATTCATGGTTGCCTTTCCCATCTTGTCTGTGTCTTTATTTGTTTTATCCTTTTTCCCGGTGGAAAATTTAGCAAAAATCACTTCTTTGCATGCATTCCCAATTCTCGCTTTTATTCGAATCTTTTTCATTATACTTAGCCCCTTTTATCTGGGGAAAAAGGGAAAACAGTCGTCTTTGTATTTTGTTTTTTTGGTTGTCTATCCCTAATATTTCTATTTTTTTCTTCCTTACCCAGCCACTCCTTTTATTCGGTGATTTAATGCCATCATTTCCCCTGGAAAGGGTTTATGATTCATGGGGACCATTTAAATTTTTTTTTATTTATACCACTCAGTTTTAAAAATGGACCTCTACCTCTTTGAGGGGCTCGACTAACCCCCGATACATTTTATGTTCTTTGTATATCGCTGGACTTTGGTATTTTTTTTTTTTTTTAGCACTGTATAGCCCTTGGGGGTTTAGTGCTTCTTTTGTTTATAATATAATTTGGTATGTGTTTTTCCCTCCTTTGCCCTTTTGAGGCCACTTGTTACAACGTTTTACCACCTGTGTTCTTACTGCAGCATCGACTGCAGTCCCCCAAAACCTCGGGTAGGTGCTAACAGAAATGTGTGCCTTGGTGATCTGACTACTTGTGCTGTGCCAATTGAAAACCCATTGCTTCAAGTCACTACCATTACTAAATAATTACCAACCAGTTCCTAGCTTTTAAATGGACAAGGGTGTTTTCCTGTTGTTTTTTGACAAGCTTGTGTGTCTGCTGTGTGCACGGTCTAGAAAGAAAAAATAGAAAAATTGAGTGGCAATTACTCTCCAGACCCTGCTCCTGTTCTTATGGTTCCTTGTTACAAATCCTGTTGAGGTTGCCTTATCAATTGGGCACCACCTTGTCTGTATCTCAGGGGTTCTGTCTCTTGTTCATTTCTTTCCTTAAAGACCTACGAGTCGGGATTTCTATATTTTACTTCTTGCTTTATATGCACCATAACAAATTACATTTATTAAACCATTTTTGGGTTTTGTGGCTGTCTCGTTACCACCACTGCTGTACTTAAGAGACTGAGCTCTTCCCGTCTCCACAGCTCCCATACTCGTCTTACCCTTGGGTATCTCATGGAGCAACCACCCTATTCCTTCTCTGTGGGGTTTGTCGGTCCCTGTTTCGGTTCGTCACTTTCTTGTGAATTGTCGGTTTAACCAGCGAGCTCACAATTTACTTCACTGTCACTCTTTCTTCCCTGCGATGGGCCTGACTTTCACTCGCAGTCACTTTTTTACTCGTCAGCAATCTGCTTTCCTACATGAACTTTGATGTATAACCTTTGCATCCCTTCCCGCCCTTTTCTTCCCTCACCACTGATCCCTTTCCGACTAGCGTTTATAGACCCGGCATTATTTCTGCCCTGCGCACTGATGACCTTGTCGGTTTTTAGTGTCATTCATTATAATAATAATAAAATTTTCACTTTCAGGAACCTTATAACTTGCCCTTCGCTTCCCCACAAACTTGTCAACACTTTTCACCTTCCACCGGGCAATAGTGGCTTTTGGGAGTATCTGTGTCTATGTTTAAACGCTTTCACCCTATGGTGCTTGTTATAATCTTGCATTGTCCTGCCCTTTCTTATGCCAGGTACTTTTGGGCCATGGCACCTCTTACTACAGACCCAAATCTCTTATTAGTGCAGTTTGCAAGTGTTTGGAAAAATGGTATAAAATACCCACACAGTGGAAATATAAACACATATGCAGTTTAATGTGATCCTTTATTGACAACGTTTCACCCACACAGTGGGCTTTTTCAAGTCACAAACAGATCTACCTGGGGTGGGAAAGGGACGCGAGTATTTATAGTCAGGTTCAGAATGTTGAAGTCAGGTGGAGAATGCTGCATCTGATGATCTACCGAGTGGGGTTAGAGTTTAAAATCTTGGGTAGCTTGGAAGGGAGATTGGATAAGTTGTGAGCAGACCTTCTGCAGTGTTCTTTTTCCATTCCTATGTTCTTATGTGGGATAGCGATGAAGAAGTTTCTTGGCAAGTGGTTCAGCGATATTATAGAACATGTTTTGGTTAAATGTTTTGGTTATAGAGATAAGGATGATTCCAGGGTTTTTCGGTATTTATGTTTTCTTTCTGGCGATAAGTCTTGGTTTCTGTAGTTAATTAAAAGGTTGTGTGAATTGCAGTTTGTCACAGCATTCCTTGTTCGTCAGTCCCGCTTGCGATTGGGTTTGAAATACGTG